>JACGCN010000112.1:0-48421 GCA_014905825.1 Lyophyllum atratum | reverse complement strand
TGTACTTCAGGATCGTCAAGAACGACTTCGCAGAAGGACGAACCTTTAAATTCAAAGACAAGGCGCGAAATGGCAGTGACGGTAGCACTGATCATGTGGGGACTGGCAGCAAGACCGCCAGCTACCATAGTAAGGAACTCCTCCACATTTGCAGCAGCTAGAACCATTGAGCAAAGGAAAAGCGGGTTTCGATTGAGACGCACCATCAGCAGCACCATCTTCATCCATGCCATCAATGAGATTTCTCTTGACAACTCCTCCTTCGTTCATCTTCCTGCCCATAGCCAGCACGAGCTCGAAAGCGGCCATCCTTGCCTTCTCGGAGGCTCCTTCGTGCCAGGACTGCTTCTGGGATCAAGGAAGGAATTATGTGCATGGCGGACGAAGGGATACGGGGAATGAGTAATGTGAGCAAGTTGAACCGATCCTGCAACAGTATCAATAAAAGCTCGGCCAGTAAATTAACCAAACAACCTTCTTCGCTGCCGCTGCCAGACCATCCGATAGCTCGTCCAATTGGCGAATGATAGGCTCGGCGTCGAGGGCAACTTTCTGGCTTTCCGCGAGTTTGGTCAAGATTTTGTATCCGCGCTTCTGTACACCGTTATCTTTTCCACCGAGCACTTCAGCAGTCAGACAGATATTGAACAGGGCTGTGGCGTCGGCCGATGAAAGGTAAGGTAGGAGTAGGATCAGGATCTTGGGTGGTTGCAGTTACACTGCCCGAATTGTTCTGGCCACCGTGTTGAGGGGTGCCTTTGCTGCTAGTGCCAGGTTTTTTGAAAAGATCAACGACCTTGCTGTACGCTTTGGTGATTTCCTAAATGACGTCAGCAGAACTCTCATAACGACCACTGTTGAAGAACCTGTTCGCCAGCAATAGATGCCCAGACTGATAACGTCCCTATCATCCCTCGGCGTCCCGGCTAACACTGCCGAAGACGTTGAAGAACACAGCCAGCCAGCTTTCTGCTTGTGCTCGGAGAACAGCGATATTATCAGCAGCTTGCGACGCTGAAATGGCATCTAGACCGGGTGCTTCGCCCATCCTTGGGTGCTGCCAGACTGACGTTGGATTCCACCATAACCTTCAGAGCTTTCAAGACCGCTGGCCGAAGCTCAGGCTGTCCATAGAGTAACTGGGACAGAGCTGAGAGAACGATGGCGTCAAAGACTGAAAAATATCAGAATTACTGTCGCGCGGGAGGTTCGAAAGGTAGTCACCTCCTTCAAATCCGGAGTCCCATGACAATACCCGACAAAGCCAGACCAAATTTGTGCCACCAGTACACTCCAAACTTTCGCCTCGGAAGATCGATCTTCAGCTTCGGCCGTCAATTGCAGATCAAACATCCGCTCGCTCAATGGGACAAAGTATGACACAAAATGGCTCATCCCGAAGGGTGGGGTTGCGACAACAGAGGAAGAAGGTAGGCACGGGGTTCCCGGCCAGCTTGTCTAGATAAATCGTGTTCATCACCGATCTGATGGATAGTTTTGAAGGGTAGTTACTTACCGGTCAGAAGGCTCAAGGTTAAGAGGAAGGACCCGCATAACACTTCAGGACCGAGGATACGCATAGCTGTGGCCAACGTAGCATCTGCAGCCTCTTTGTGTTCAAATCCTTTCTGTATGCGCAGCTCTCCGATGTGCTCAATGAGGGGGAGGAGCAGCGATTCCGCTGCGGTGGGAGACGACCTCGAGTCAGGTCGATAACGCAGGTTTGTGATCATGGATGATACGACAGATAGCAGCTGGGCATAGCATGGGCATATGCTAATGAGTCCAATGCCTTCATCGTTTGGTTGATGAGTTTCAGGAGGTAGATTTCGATTCTTTGTCTCTGAGAGCGGCGGAAATAAGTGCAGGAGTAAAGCAACGGCACAAGACATCGAGTGACTGTGCTGATGCTTTCCGCGTCGACGCATCACTGGATTCCAAAAAGTCCATATAGTCTTCCATACTTTTCCAAATTCCCTGGCGTGTTCGTCGGTATCGGTGGCGCGATATACTGAGAAGGCATTACCAAGTACTTGGACCCAGGCAGGCGAGAGTATGGTATCTGACTGGAAGGTGGGGATGAAAGCACGACGTTGAGAACATCAGAGAGCTGGTCACCGACATGGGTGCCATCCTCTGAAGGAAGGGAGAAGAGATCGGACAAGAGTGAGTATGCGGATTGGGAAAGATACGGATTTCCGAGCCGCGGGAGCGTAAGGAGTAGATTAGCTATAGCCGGAATCGACTAGGGATAATAGAAGGAAAACAACAAGATTGGACTTATCGACTCACAGAGGGCGGGAGTTTTGCTAGGACGGGTCGCAAGAACGCAACGATGTATAGAGCAGTTTCCGGGGTGGCGTCAGATGCCCTTGATTTTGACTTGGACAATGGTCCGGCGCCGACGTCGGATAAGGCTGATTTTACCCATTCCGCAACTCTCTCGGAGTAGGGATGCCGGGCAAGCGGGGCAGGGGGAGTAGCAAGGACATCTTTGACAACATCCGCAGCCTTTTTCGGACTTTGGCCTTGGATCAATACAGAGCTGGAGTATTGAGGCGAATGCTTGACGAATTCCCTGCGTCTCCAGCTGGGAGTGTTCCAGACATTGGAAAAACGACATGGTACAGGGAGAGCTGGGATCGTAGGGCGGGGGCGTGCTCTTTTAACGAGGGAAATAGTGGGCCTGTCAAGGATAGGACAGTGTTTAGGTTGGTTCTGATAACTAGAGTGGGAACGAAAGGTGCGATTAGAGCCAAGAGGTAAAGTTCTGCGTGCAAGACTGCAGTTTCATCTGTTCCTTGCTTTTGTTTTTGGATAGTTCCCTCAAGCGTCGTCAAAAGGGCGGCAAAATAAGCCGTCGAAGAGGCATCTGTGTGCTGTTCCTTGAACGTCGATTCGAGGGCGATCAGGAGGATTGCTGGTGTCTTTTGGTGGGATAACGAGGAGGATGTGTGGGGTCTGATTTTCGCCAGGGCTTCCTCCATTTTGGCGTGTGCGATGTGGAACTGTCGCTGGGAATGCTGACCTGCAGATGAAGCTGATAACCTGGCCTCGCCGACTGATCCAAGTTTTCTGAGCCGACTGCCCAAAATTTTGCTTAGTCATGGAATCTATCCTCCCGCCAAGCCGATCACCCACGTGGCCCGCAGGAAGTTCCGAACGCTGAGTATTATTCCGAGTCTGTCACTGTTCACTAGCTGTTCACTTCTCCATTGATCACCTAAGTATTGACATCCCTCCTGAGTCTTCTAGGGAGAAGTGTCTGTATACTGGCTCATGGCCAGTACCAAAGGCTCCCCGACACCTTGGTCGTACATCCTGATCCGGCAAGAACCTTCATGCCCTACTCACCTGGCCCATATGCTTACTTCTGGTGCAGGCTATTGTTTAAATTTGTGCTCAAGATATTCTATGGGACTATTGTCGTTGAGAATACCCACTTGATACCTGAAACAGGAAAACCATGGTCCGTATATAGACCTTCCCAGTCACATTCCTTTCTGACGTAGCATGACAGTATCGTGTGCGCAAATCATAGTAACTCGTTGACAGACGCGCTGTGAGCATGTCGTGCACACACTTGATCTCCGCTAATTGTACATAGTCTTCTGGTTACTTCCATGCCCTCCAAGGTAGGAGGATCGCGCTGCTCCAAACAACATATTTAAGCATTAGTGCTTCCAGAAACGGAATATGTTGCGTCTTACTGCGAAAGCCACTCAGTTTGGGCACAAGACATTCACGAGCTGGCTTATTGAATCAGCTGGAACAGTCCCCATTAAAAGAAGAACAGACTCGGTGGACGGTACTGCAGACAATTCTGATGCCATGCTGAAGCTCGTTGAGGTACCGCCTCCATGTTCATATGTGAATCCTTATCTTAATATCTTTCAGGCCCTGGAGATAGGGGATGCTGTCTGCCTGTTCCCAGAAGGAATGAGTAGGTATCACCCAACGATCGCGCCGCTCAAAACAGGAGGTTCTTCGTTCATTCTACTCAGTTCCATCCTATTCTCATACCCTGCATAGTTGCCCGTTTAGTATCGGATGTCTTGTCAAGAAATCGCGATAATCCTGAATTCGAAATATCTGTGCTGACTTGCTCCGTGACATACATGTGCTCTCTTCCTATCATTGCACTAATATGCGACCACTCAACTTCGATATATTTAACAGGCACAGGCAGCACTTCCGTTCCGACGTTCTTGTCACATTTCATCCCCCAATGACATTCCGAGTCAAGGTTTGTACAATATTTTTGCCTAGTTCTGTGGTATTGAATCCAATCTAGGACCATCCAGAGCTTCTAGCTCCTGTTGATTACGACAATATTCGGCAACTAACCGCTCAAATGCATGATGTCATCAGCTCTGGGACCATTGATTCCCCAACTTGGGACCTTATCCGACGGCCAAACTGACTGTCCGGATTTATGCTCCTCTGGGGACACGTATGAGCCTTGGAGATTATGTTCGCGGAACCCGCAGTTTCCTCGATGCATTCAAGCAAGCAGGATCCCAGAACTCCAAATCCGAAACGAAATCTAACGAGAATTATGAATCTACGACGAAATCATACTGCGTAGGGATCTCAAGGTCAGGGAAGATCTAGAGACCGATCACCGCTGACTGAACACTCGCTCACAGGTGTACCAAGACCAGCTCGCTCGCTGGGGCATCAAGGATGACCGAATACGACGACCATTACCGCGCCACACGATATTCTCCGAATGCTTATTAGACTCATTTGGTCGATTGCCCTTTTCACCCTATCAGTCCCTGGCCTTCTTCTCTGGCTTCCAATTTTCGCCACAACATTCTACGCAGTGCACAACTTCAAGAAGACCGGCCCAATTTTTGACACCTGGGATGAGATTGCACAGTATAAACTCATATACGGACTTCTTTCAGGAGTGTTGGTCTGGTTCACAGCTGTCGTCCTCACATGGCCCATCGCTCCGTTCACTTTCGTTCTTGTACCCGCGTTCATGTGGATGACGTTGCGATGGTTCGAGGACGCAGTATCGGCATTCCGTGCCTTCACAGCGCTCCTCCGACTCTTACGTGTCGGTAAGCCGGCACTGAAGAGTATGAACGACAAAAGGGAGGATCTGCATACTCGTGTCATGTACTTAGCGCGTTCCATTGGCCTTCCTGAAAATCCCGAGTCGCACTTCACGGAGACTGGTGGAAAGGAAAAAGGCCGCGTGAAGAGTTCGTGGGATAGCACAGCGCGGTACTTCTCACTGAAGAGGAGGCGAAAAAGGGATTGGAACGAGACTCTCAGGCTGTATGACAAGGTGGATTATCCGGAAGAGGAAGAGTAGACTTGGATCTTATCACACCGCCACAGTTATTCCATTTACAATCAGTGATCGGTTGATCGGAGTCACGCTTATCATTAAGATAATCTTCACGTGGACAGAAAGTTTTCCAGCAGCACCGGATTACTTTTTTTATCCTTCTTCCTCTCCGCCGTCGTCGGCGTCCTGCGCATCCAGCAGTTGAACACATATCAGTCCTTCGCATTCATACCCCCGACTTTTGCACAACCTAGACTGTCCTCCGTTCTGTTCACGCTCTCTGTTTTGAAATCGGTCGACCTTATCTGGAAACCTATTTCCTGTAAATCGCATCTCAAGTTTCAACCCACGACCATAGATGTCTCCGGTCGCAATGTCCGACCCTGTAGCTACCCAGTTCTCTCCATTCTTCGACGCCCTCCGATCGGCACCTACTGCACCTGGTCAGTCTTGAGCGCTTATGCCCGTCATATCCTGACAGTTGACGAATAAACCCAACCAACAGACGCCAAAGGTGCTGCAGATAGACTCGCTCGCGAGGTATCAAAGGCTGGTCCTCAATCCTTGAAGTATGTGGTCGTTGTTCTCTCGACCTGGATTCATTCACTAACGTATCATTGTAGTGACCATGACGTTTTGAAATCACTGCACTCCTTTGCAACCAACAAAAAATCTGGATATGAGCGTGAATCCGCCGCGATCGCCTTCCATTCTCTCGCAAACATTTTGGGTGCGCCCGTAGCGCCCTTGCTGCTACCATCTCTTCCAATCCTTTTCGAGCTATACATGGATAAAGGCGACGTCGTCCGAGCGGCGGCTGCAGCGGCCGTCAAGGCTATCCTAAAGCTCTTTCCTCCGGAATCTATCAGAACAGTCTTCGATACTCTCGTGAACATTTTGGAGGCAGGCAAATGGCGCACCAAGGTGGGCGTTCTGGACGCCCTCAAAAGCTTCGTAAATCCAGCTCGGGATCTGTCGCCGCAGAGCTCGGCAGCCTTTACCTAAGGTGGAGAGCGCGATGCATGATACCAAGCAGGAGGTGAGTAGACAGTTGAATCCTTCATTATTATGATTTTCTCATTCCAACTTCTTCGTCAAGGTCTCCACTGCCGCCATCAAATGCGCCACGTCGCTTTGTACCACCTTGGCGAATCCTGATCTCGCCCCTCATATTCCGGTTCTTGTTAAATGCATGGCCAACTCCGACTCTGTAACCCACGTGTATCAAGGCACTCTCCCTCCACTACGTTCGTCGCAGAAGTGACAGCCCCTGCCCTTGCTGTGCTTGTTCCGCTCGTGATTCGCGCTCTCAATGACAGGAGTATGGAAGTGCAACGTCGCACTGTCGTAGTCAATCGACAACCTTGTCAAACTCGTCCGCGATCCCAAAGTTGCGGCGACTTACCTGAGCCCGCTCGTTGAGGGAGTCCAGAAGATCGCCGTTGGCGCAGCCTTCCTGAAGTGCGCGCATTCGCTGAGACTGCACTGGAGACGCTTTTAAAGTCTGGAGCTTCCATCAACGGCCCACCTTCCACCCACCGTGATATCGAGGGCGAAACTGCCGCCGCTCTTTCCATTCTAGTTTCCCATCTTCCCGCCGATCTTGTTTCAGCGGGGGGACCCAAGTATAGTCTCTTGGCCCAATCGCTGGAATTCCAGGCTTCATTAGTCGCTGACCTTGTGTCCACGCGAAATATCAGCGACAAAGCGATCTGGAACCGTTGTGTTGGTGTCTATCTAACAGTCTGGACGGATGCTGAACACGCTGCTGCCTTCGCTGAGGCAGTGCGCACGCATTATCATGCAATTGACCAGGCAAGCACCATCTTTTCTTTTCGATGCATATTTCGCTACTGTAAGCTAACTAATGTGTCTCGCAGGCAAAATATGCTGTCGCCACGAGCTCCTCGGATGAAGGCGAGGTCCTCTGTGATACCCTTTTCTCTCTGGCCTATGGAGCGCTACTCCTCCTCTCGCATACCACCCTCCGCCTCATCCGTGGTCGTCGATATGGCATCCTTGGAACCAATGGCTCCGGCAAGTCTACCCTCATGCGGCAACTGAAGGAAGGGAAGGTGGAAAACTTCCCGCCACAAGATCAACTCCGTTGTGTAATGGTCGAACATTCGCTGCAGGGGGAAGATGGATCATTGAGTGTGCTTGACTTCATCGCAGCTGGTAAGTGTGTTTTACCGTTTTACCATGCCACAGCTCATCATGCCATTATATTTGTAGACAAGGCCCTCATCGATGTCCCCCGATCTAAAATTCGTGATCAGCTTCTTGAAGTTGGTTTTAGCGATGAGCAGCAGGCCGACATCGTCGGTGGCCTGTCCGGTGGATGGAAGATGAAGCTTGAACTTGCTAGAGCGATGCTCTATAACGCTGACCTCCTTCTCCTTGATGAGGTAACCGCTTTTCCTTCGCGAGTTGGCCGTCATATATCTAACGTGTTATAACCCTCTTTCAGCCTACCAATCATGTGCGTTTAGTTCACGAACGAACGACAGGTCATGTACTAATTGAGATGCACTAGTTGGACAAAGCATCGGTCAAATGGCTCGAGCAATATCTGATCGCTCACGAAAATGTTACTTGCTTGATAGTCAGTCACGATTCAGGGTGAGTTTCAAAATAGCAAGACATGCATGTACGCAGCCTTTGACAACCAGTTTCTAGGTTCTTGGACAATGTGACAACAGACATCATTCACTACGAGACGAAAAAGGTAGACTCAACATCCTAACGTTCCCATCGACTCTTACTAACGGTTCTCTAAGCTCGTTTACTATCCTGGGAACCTTTCTACCTTCGTGGAAAGGCATCCCGAGGCAAAATCTTATTACACCCTGGCTGCTACATCCGTGAAATTTTCTTTCCCATCCCCAGGCTCTCTCATGGGTGTCCGAAGCAACACCCGCGCCATCCTCAAGCTCACTAACTGTACGTTTACATACCCCGGAAGGAATGTACCCAGTTTGCACAACGTCAGCTGTGCGCTTTCTTTGTCAAGGTTGGTTTATCCTCGTGCAGACATCATGTATCTAAATGATAACTAATAAATACCCTCAGTCGTGTGGGTGTCGTTGGGCCCAATGGTGCAGGAAAGTCAACACTCATCAAACTTCTGACGGTGAGACCAATCCCCCTATTGGTTGCCTGTGGTGTCATGCTGATCAACACATTTAAAAAAGGGAGAAACCGTGCCACAGGAAGGCATCGTCTACAAGCACCCTGCGCTGCGCGTAGGATACGTTTCGCAGCACGCCACACATCACATAGGTGATTGAAACATCGTGTCACTATCGTAAAGTCACTTGCTAACGCCAGGAATAAGAGCGTCATTTGGAGAAGACTCCTATTGGTTACATTCAATGGCGATTCCAGGATGGCCACGATCGTAAGCCCACCTTGTATATGCTTCTTACGCCTACTCTGATATAATGTTTCGCGACTTGCAGGTGAACTTTTGGAGAAGGCTACTCGTGTTCTGACACCTCAGGAGCAGCTTATCTTCGATGCCGAATGGGTCGGCAAGGATGGCTCGAAACGGAAATTGGAGGTTCGCAAAGCTGACAACTGTTATGCATGCCCACAACTGACCGGAACGGCCAGATGATAATGGGTCGCCAGAAACTCAAGAAATCCTTCCAATATGAGGTCAAATGGCGGGGCCTTGATCACAAATACAACACCTGGGTTTCTCGAGAAGATCTTTTTGCCAAAGGTTTCACAAAACCTGTCCAACAGTTCGACGATCTCGAGTCTTCTCGGGAAGGTGCTGGCTCTCGCGATACCGCCGCACATCTTGTCCGCAAGCATTTGGAGCAGATTGGATTGGACGGAGATATCGCACAATACAATGAGATTTCAGGCCTATCGGGTGGTAAGAATAATTATCTCCCTGTCAGTGGAAACGCTCTAAAGCTTGAGTGCAGGTCAAAAGATCAAGCTCGTCATTGCTGCTTGCCTATGGAATAACCCCCAGGTATGAATTTGTGAACGAGCATTCTCAATTTTCCTGACTTCGTGATAGATTTGCGTCCTTGATGAGCCTAGCAATTTCTTGGATCGTGAAGCCCTTGGTGGACTGGCCGTCGCTATCAAAGAATGGGCCGGTGCTGTTGTACGTATCGGCATCCTGTCCCGTTGAACTCGCTGCTCAAGCCAATTGTGATACTAGGTCATCATCTCACATAACAACGAATTTGTATCCGCCCTCTGTTCGTACTCTTTTCATTATGAACTTGCGGCTGAGGTTCTGACCTTGTCTTAGGCCCAGAGATCTGGAATGTTGACGGTGGTCGCATGTCTCATCAAGGAAAACCTGCAGTTATCGAAGACGCATTCTTGGATGCCCGTTCTCCAAAAGGCAGTGGAACTAACACGCCGATTCGGTCAAGACGTGAAACGCCTGTGGCATCGGCTGCTGGTACACCTGTCGGCAGCGGCGATGAGGCTTCCGGCAGTCCAGCTGCTCCTGTCGTGAGGAAGAAGAAGAAAATGACTCGTAATCAAATGAAGGCTCAGGAAGAGCGCAGACGACTACGCAAACTTCGGTGGTTGGCTGAAGGAGGGCCGAAACCTGAAGATACCGATGATGACTTGGATCCCTAGTGTGTATATTGTAATTGACATGCATGGCTCTGTAGTGGATTATAGATGCGTTTACACTTTAGACTTTATGACATTACGTAGTAGGGTACCATGGCTAGTAATTTAATCGCTTGTATTTGGCAGAGTCCCGTTGGCGCAAACAAAATGGCAAATCAAAGATCATCGATCATCTATTGGTCCGGACCTACATTTGGCAGGTTTACCGGCGGTCTACCCAAATCATTTAGCACAGAGCGGGTGCCACAAGTTGTTCCATCCTTCTTAATAGTAACACTGACCTGGGGTACACCAAGATGACTATGCATCGCGCATGACTTCGAAGCTTCAGCTTCGTGTCTCATAGCTTTCGCTCTTTGATCCACAACAAAGCAGCGTGTGTCCAATGCTTAGCCTCGTTTGTGCGTTGAGTCCACCTCATGTTACGCGGGAGATGCCACGAGCCCACACCGTATAACATGCACGGTTCTTGATTGAGGCGAACGACAGTCCTCGATTTTTTCACTCAGCATGCTCTGCCTAATATTCTTCTCTGTGGTCTGGGCTTTTACCGTCATCTCAGGAGTAGCAAGCCATGGTTTTGTCCACAGTGTTGTCATCGATGGCCAAGAATACCCAGGATGGAATCCGTTCAGCGATCCGTAATTAACATCCATATTTTTGGGTTCTGACACGAACTCACCTTCCTTAGATATGTCAATTCCCCTCCCAAGGTTGTTCGTAAAGTCCTCAACGACGGATTCGGTACGGCATGTTTCATACTTTTGAAATCCTTCCCATCATTTTGAATAACTCAGTTGCTGGGACGGATCCCGATTTACCTTGTCATCACGGTGGGGACGACGGCACAGGTCTCGCTGCTGCCGCCACTGCGGGAAGCCAGGTAACGTTCCGCTGGAGCTATGTAAGTGACTGCGATATCGTGCTTCGTGAGGGCGACCACGCTCAACGATACTCCGACCCCGTATGTAGTGGCCAGGGGGTAATTGACATTCTTCTTTACATCCCCACGACCTCTGACGCCCGAACGAGCAGACCACCAAGGCCCGGTATCAACTTATATGGCCTCCTGCAACGGCGACTGCGCAACATTCTCAGCCAATAATGCTAGGTGGTTTAAACTCGATGCCGAGGGTTACGAACCGTCAACCCGCGAGTGGGCTGCTGACAAGCTGAGAGCAAGTGAGCATCACCGCTGCTGCTACGTGATCGTCAACTAGACTGATAATGGCAACCCCCAGACGACAATTCCTGGGTATCGACGATCCCGGCCGGACTTACACCTGGACCATATGTGAGTCATGTAAATGATCGGTACACCAAAGTGCACCAAGCTGACTAGTGAAACAGCTTATACGCAACGAAATGTGACTGTTTGCTCCGATCAAGTTCCCTTGATTTCACTGATACCCAGGTTCTTTTCAGTGTAGCACTCCATTCGATCACACCACAGTTTTACCCGAGCTGCTCGTAAGTCGTTTCACGTAGGAAAGCTCTCTAGCCTCATTGCCTTTCAGACAGGTCAAAGTCAGCGGTTCGGGGACAGGTCTGCCATCCGATAACGATCTTGTCTCAATGGCGGGGCTGTACTCCAATGTGACCTGGCCAAACATATATAGTGACTTTGGTACCTTCTCTATTCCAGGCCCTCCACCTGTCACATTCGGCGTTGGTGGAAACCTTCCCTCTATAACCCCGACGGTTACATCCGCAGATCCAACATCTACGGGCGGACCAACCCAAGCCTCCAACACCCCGACGACGACGACCCCTGTTCCGAGTAGTCAGGCGTCAGGTCATTGTCTTTTAAATTCACGGCGACTCGTCAGGCGAATGTCGAAATAGCTACCTCGTATGCAGGCTCGCAATGCACCAGAGCTGGCGATTTTATTTCAGCTGGACTTGCCTTCAATTACGCCGTAATTCCACCCGCGGCTTCGTTATCAACTCATTCTACTCGTGATGACAGCGGCGTATGGGTTGACTCCATACAGACGTTCCCCTATTTATTTCTGCCGAATATAAAGGACTCTAAAACTTTAATTGTCTCAAGCGCCAATGTCCAACCGAAAGGAACTCGATGAAGAAGGCTGTCTGAGATTTGTCGGTCTCCAAGGAACAAGATAGAAGGACCATAAAAGCAACTATCCACCTGGAAGACAGCATAATTACATAAAGTATAATAAAAGATGTAGTAAGGTAGGGGCGTCGTGATAGATAGATACAATAGGAAGGGAAGTTAGATGAACTTGATCGGGTATGTATATAAATGCTGGGGAATTAATGAGAGGATTAATGCAGATATGCGTAGGTTAAAGGGTCAATCACCGCTTTGGGTGTAACGGGAAAGCAAGATAAATGAAATGAATGAGCGGCTGTAACTATGTGAATGCTGGAGGCGAATTAGATTCAATACCACTGCTTGCGGTGGTCAACGGGTTCTTCGTTGTGTCGGGCACGACGATGCGACGATGATGACTGGGAAGTGTGGGATCGCGATGTATCTGGTGAATGTCTAGACGAGTACTGAGCCTCGGCGATCGTCATGGAACCCCCGTATCCCATTTGAACGTGGTCCATGTCTTCGAGAATATCCTGCCCTGGCATAGTGAATGGTTGTGAGGAGGATCCGACGGTCGAAGATTGTCGGTTTGTCTGCCGCATCGACTGCCTTTTATTTTGAAACCTAGGAGTCTTGAGGCTTAACGGTGCATGTCGTAGACCAAGAAGGAAGAACGTACCAAATCTGGACACTGCGAGGACTCATGTCCAATTCCTTCGCGAGGGCTAGTCGTTCTTCCGTGGATGGGAAGGCGGTTCTATTGTAGGTTTCATTGAGAACTTTCAGCTGGCGGGCGTCGGCGCGCTTGCGCTTCTTTTTGATTGTAGAGTCGTCTGGGGATGTCGGGGAGACAGGAGGAGCACTGTATGTGGGGGCGGGTACGTGCGAGACGCTTCGATTATAAGGAGAGGATGAGCGATGATGATCGCTGCGAGGTGCGTCCGCTACTTCATATGAAGTCATATGAGCCGATGGGTTCATGGAAGGTATATGAACGTTCCCATGCTCATGTGTGGGCATATATGTGTATGTTCCACCTTGAGTTGTTGGTGGATATGCATAGGCATTTGGATAGGACGCCATGGGTGAGCGAATGCCGCTACTGCCACCGCTGCCAGTTTGGTAATTCGAGGTCATAGGCAGGTATGACGTCGTCCATCCAGCGCTAGGGTTGGTGGCCAAAGGAGGCAATTTTCGGTTGTCTGGCTGAGCCACGGGTATAGGGGGAGTTCTAGAGGTATAATTGTAGCCTTGAGACGGCGTAGGGTAGCGTTCATGGGTCTCATAGATCGGGTATGACGATGCCGGCTCAGGAGCTAAAATTAAAGGGAAATGAGATAGCGGCAATTGCTCATTCCGGTCTGTATTGGGAGGCTTACAGGTATAGTGGTATAGTACTTGTTGATTGACCTCGTATCTTGCTGGTGAAGAGCGAGGCGTGTATTGGTTCGAGTATGCGGGCCCTGTACAACATAACTGAGTTGAGTGTGGTGGCCTTGGACACTAATGGAAGAACAGACCTGGAAAACGTGAGGTTGGAAAGGCTGAAGAAAGAGGAGGGAGCACAGTTCGCCCACCCTGTCCCGTCTGAAAAAAACCAACTTGGGAATCTGGAGAGCTTCTACGTGATTTGGTGTAACTAGTACCGAAATACCGATCGTTCGAGCTCGACATATTAGTGAAAGCAGATAGTTATAAGAAGAGAAGAAGGGGAATATTAGTGAGGCGAAATTGAAAGGATCGTAGGAGGGATTTAAGTAGTAGCGAACACGAGGGCGGGCAATCCACAGCCTGGTACTCGAGGCTAGGAGACGGGCAAACGCGATAAGCCGTTGAAGCGATCAGGGATGGCACAGAACACGCATGCACCGGAGCTGCACGCGGTAAGGTTGAGGTAGGGATTTTAGCGTTGAACACGCGTTATGCGAGTACTAGGTTTGCGTGAAGGCTAAAAACGGCTGCATTATATACGGCCCAGATTGTAAAGAACAGGTTGTTGTTGCTCGTTTGGGAAGAGAGCCAGAGAAGCTTCACAGGGCCTGGAGAATATAGCCGTTTGGCCGAAGCCGTAAAAAGAATTGCTGGTGACATTTTAACACGCGTTGGATCGCGCTGACATCTGGAACCTGTGTAGAGCCTCGTGTTGGTCGGGGTGAAAAGGTGAGTCATCTACCTCCGTTTCAAGGATTGAAGGACCCGGCAATCCAATGCTCCCAAGGTGCATTGCCAATTAAACACAGTGCAAGGAGGTTGAAGCATACATACTATTCTTGACTCTTGGGGCCGCGTCTGCACCGTTTGGGCTTGGGGACCTGAACGATAGATTCGTCAGAATGATGATCGGTGCTTCTCGGTTACTTATGTCACATAAGGGCCAATTCCAAACGTGGAGGCGAGTTGGATCTCGATGGAAGATGGAGGAGGAGGCCGGTGGCACAAGGGACTGGGCATCAGAAGCGACGTTGGTTTCAACTTGCTTTTGCAGGATCCAGGAGTGTCGATCAACGGTCATTTCTGAGTAAACTGTGCTAGGTCAGATCCAAGATTGACGCGAGGCCAACCGCCGGTTAATATGTGTGAGATTAGATTATCTATATTACCACGTGGCCCAAAGCTGCTAACTCTGATCAACTGCCAGTGCCAATGGTGACTGTCTCCACCGCAAAAGCAGACAACTTATACCTACTTATTGACCTGCTTACTGACCGTTTTACTCACTAGATACCCCATGGCCTCGCCTACCCGTCGTCCGCTGCCTGCGCCTCCTATGCGACCAATGGGCGCCAGACCCAATCCATACCCCGCATCTGATGTGTATACTCTTATGGATCCACACTTCTCATCCTATGCATATCCACAATTCGCCCCGCACCCACCCCATACTTATGATGAGCCGGTGTCTAGAGTTCCAGCTGGTACCCTCCTTCACAAAGGATTTTACGATCTCCTGGCTATGATACCCACCCCCTCGCCTTCGCGACTGCTTTGGGGCGCGCCCCAAACTTCGCCCACAGTTCCCGATCCTATTGTGGCTGGACCTCGCTACGAGAACATAGGCCCTAGCTCAACCAGAGCTGTAGGCCCCGCAGTCTCCGCAAAGAAAGGCCGCAGGATTAGCAAGGATATGGTGTCCAAACCAACGGGCTTTGTGTGCGTTTGGTGCATTGCATATCTCACGTTGCCTCGCCTTAACCTTCTTTTGCGTACCCTAGACACCTCATCCACGCGTCAGATGCAGACCAACTGGAGGCTCTGCTCACACGATGGGGACCTGATGGATTAGGGAAGCTGGGAGGTCAGGGTTCTAGCGCTTTCTCCTGAGTCTAAATTCACAAGCTCCTCAGATCCGCGCTGGGCAAACCCCATTAAGGACCGTGTTCGACAAAACATCCAAGCGAGAGCTGTCAATGAAGTTGTCAGTGCGTCCAATCCTGCCCGAAACGAATGGCAGGAGGAAGCTGTCCGTGGCGAGCTCCGCGTCGTGAATGGTATGAGTACGACGACTACCTCCTCGATGCTCACGACTGCCGCTCGCGAGAATGTGACCCTTGGGGCATCTTATCTAGATGGTCTTCCTGGGCGTCCGGGTAATTCTACTATCCGATGGGGTGGTGGGCTCAAAGCCCATCCAGAAGTTCAAGAGACCGATGATGAAGGTACCCCATTGGAGGCCAGGGACATTCCAGAACCCCCACCTGCTCCAAGGACAATTATACCTTCTTTAGCCACCTTGGACAAGGCTGTTTCTGCACGGATCTACTTTGAGAACCTCTATTTCCCACTGTTTCGGCATCCTCCATCCCGCGAGCAGCGTAAACTTGCAATGGAGAAAGAGATGATGGAGATGAGCCTTAGTCAGGCACAAAAGGAGAATCTACGGGCTCGCTGGCGACAGAATGAAACGGACTATCTTCGTGATCGAAGGCGAAAAGTCGATGCTAGCGCCTTCGTCAAGCTCAAGACCATTGGACATGGTCTGCTCTTCGCTTTAACACCGTGTTCTTGCTGTATCTCATCCATTTTGATAAGGTGCTTTTGGTGTCGTCTCCTTGGTGAGGGAGCAGTCGACAGGAAGCTTGTATGCCATGAAGCAGGTGACGGCGTTTCCCTCCATGCCCGCCATTGAAGTCTCACGCGATAACAATGGCACAGTTACGAAAGACGGACATGTTGCGTAAAGGTCAGGAGGGCCACGTTCGCGCGGAGCGTGACATCCTTAAATCGGCATCCATGGTCAATTCACCGAGTGGCGCTGAGTGGATAGTGAGGCTATATTATAGCTTCCAAGATCGCGATAATCTCTATCTGGTCAGTGGATACATCCATCTCCTAACAGACCAAATGTGTGGGATTGATTTAATTTTGATTTCATTTGTCGGTGTCAATGCAGGTTCTTGAGTACATGGGCGGTGGGGACCTTCTCAACCTGTTGATAGAAAGAGATGTCTTCGACGAAGACTTCACTCGCTTCTATGTCGCTGAGGTAGGCAATGATCTCTATGAGTATTTTTTTCGGTACACTCGATGCTTCCTGTCCCTGGCCGCAGATGATACTCGCTATCGAGTCCTGTCATAAACATGGATTCATTCACCGTGACATTAAGCCCGACGTAGGTCTATTTCCGGGACTGAGGGACTGTCGCCATACTGACGCCCCTTTTCAACTGTAGAATTTTCTATTCGACCCAGAAGGCCACATCAAACTCAGTGACTTTGGCCTGGCGTTAGTACCTGTTTAGTGAATTCTAGCACACTCCAACTCATATTTCGTTCCGAACAGGACCGATCTCCATTGGGCTCACGATACTTCATGTTAATCATGCCATTTCCTCTCCTTCTTGGATTTAATATAACACACCCTTCTAGACTACGAACAACAACGATTACAGCTTTTGCACAAGCATGGCATCGACCTGGAAGATAGCAACGGTATCGCCGACGGGAAAGGGACACGTCGCATGAACCGTAAGGATATCGAACTCCTGATGGGCGACGGAGAAGGACAGGGCGGAGTGTTTACATGGCGGGACAAGAATCGCAGAAAGGTACATGGATTCCTCAAAATTTGCCGCTCTCTTGTCAATTCTGACCGCGCAAAAAAAATTAGCTGGCATATTCTGTGTACGTGTAGTGTCCTTCGGTCTTGCTGCCTTTGTTGACATCTGGAAAAGGTGTGGAACGAATTCCTATAGTATGTTTCTTCTCCTCAGCATCATATATAGTTACAAACTCATCTCGACTTAGTGTCGCCCGAGGTCATTCGTGGCCATGGCTATTCATATTCGTGCGACTGGTGGAGCCTCGGTGTCATAATGTTTGAATGTTTATATGGGTTCGTCGAGTACAACCGCCCTTGAGAACCGTACGCTGACACTAGTTGATAGCTTCCCCCCATTTGTCAGCAACTCGGTAAATCTCTAGCTGCTCTTTTTGAGACGACCGCGGTCTCATGCCTGAATGCTGGTAGCGCCACGTTACAAGGCAGAAGATTCTGAACTGGAAGCAGTCGCTTCGATTTCCCTCTCGTCCTCGAGTATCGCATGAGGGTGTGAGCTTGATGCAGCAGCTCCTTTGCGAGCCCGAAGACCGCTTAGGCTCGCAGTCCTCAGCATCCGTATCTCGGCCCAACTCTATGATAATGCAAGCTAGACGAAGTAGTTTCATCCCTCAGTATGGTTCCACCGTTGGCAGTGACGGTGCAGACCTCATCAAGGTGCCACATAGTTCTTAATCTCCGTCAAAACGTTCTGGAATGGATGCTAACCTTCCTTAGGCCCATCCGTTCTTTCGTGGCATTGATTGGCTCAATATCTATCGATACCCTGCACCCTATCGCCCCGAGCTTCGTAATCCCGAAGATACGCGGCACTTTGACTCAGATATTCCACCCGAGGTGCGTCATGGAAATAAATACCGAAGCACCGAGTCCTAAGAATCCAATGGCATGTTTCAGCCTTTGGCACCTGCAAACGGTGCGCCAGCTGACGCTACTCGCGACCCAATGCTTCGGGACAAGATATATGGCGCAGAGATCTTGGATTCCCGCAAAGCTTTGGCATTCGCTGGTTTCACTCACAAGAGTCCTCGTGCGATCAGTTATCTTAGGGCTGATAAAGCATTCGATCCTCTGCCGGACACCTATGGACAGGAGACGGTTAGGGGTCGGGCACCCGTTCGAGAAACACGCGAAGTTGGCAAAGGCCGTGCAATTTCGATGTAATACCAGGAAACGATCTACATGACTGCTACGACCCTACATGACGTGATGCCGGACGCCTCGTATTGCGATTACGGAGTTAGCCCTGTTTTGAATATGCGGTTACTGTCCTCGTTGTATAATTATCAAATCTTATCGATGTGAAGGTGACAAGCGGCAGGCGGTATTTGACTTAGCGATCTTCACCGAGACGGGGGCGAATACTGGCAGTCTCCACATCGGAATTTTGGGCATAGACACGACCAGTCCACGATGTGTTGTCAGGATTTCAAATGCTCAAAACGCCTCGCTAGAGCGGCAAACCACCACAGATCTACAAGAGGTATGTAACGTGCCGCGCCTTGAGGCGGCATCTTCACACCGAACCTGCACCCAACTCATGGAAATAAAAGGTTGGAAAACGGTGACAGTGGTTATGCGGATACATAGATACATTATATGTAAGAGCTATAGAAACAACCTCTATGAGGATAATGCGTGGTCCGTGAATGATGCAATGGAAGCAGAATACATAAATATTATGAGTAGGACGAGGAATGAAATAACGATAAGTTAAGTGCGCGATGGGAACCGAAGGCGAATAATGATAGAATAATGATAGAATCAAGACAGAATAAAGATAGTTGTGGCCCCCTTGTAAGAGAGTTTAAGAACGTTGATGGGTTCGTGGTAGGTTTCGTTATTTCGGATGGCGGCGGGAGCGTTTTTCTGGGCGAGCACTCTCGTTTGTACTGTCTTCTTCCGAAGCATGACTTCTGCGTGAGCTCGCGCTTGAAATGGACGCAGTGCTACTTCGGCGGCGATGGACGGATGCTGCCATGTCAGGGTTGCGTGAATGGGTCGGTGTGGCTAGCGGAAGAGCTGAACCGGTGAGCGAAGCCGATCGCTCACTTTCCTCGTCGCTGGAAGGATCTGCCTGTTGCAACGGAGTCTGCGTGTGCACACGGGCGTGTCTGCGCATATTGCTGAGGACGCTGAAACTGCGGCCACAGCTCTCTACTGGGCAAACAAAGGCTAAGCGGGAACAGGAAATTAGGGTCTGATCAGGAACCTGTAAAGACATACATACGTTTCGCCCCTGTATGACTGTTGAGATGAATCTGGGGGCACCATAGTAAGTATTGGGTTGATAGAGATGGAGCATTTAATCACCTTGAGGCTGCTGGGGCGGTTAAAGCCTTTTCCACAGTAGCCACATTCATACTTTGACAGAGCTGGCCCACTGTTGATATCTTTAGGAGCTTCCCATGAATGCGGAGGGATCCCTCGAGATACCGTGCCACCATATCTCGCTACTGGAGTCCTTTCGTCCTCAGTAGCACCTATGGCGGGCCCCGCTGTTGACACTTCCCTAAGCCAAGGGGAATAGCCTGATACCTGACTATGGCTAGGTTGGCTATAAGGCGGGTAACGAGCGATCGGCGTGCGATCCTCCTGTGGGTGCTGGGCTGACCTCTGATCATACGCCGGATAACGAGAAGCAGCTATAGGATCGCCATGAGAGGTATGCCTGCGTGACGACCATTCTGGTTGAATGTAACCCGGCATTCCACGAGCCTCTTGGATCTGAGGCGATGGATGACGGCTGGTTGTGCGAGGGTTTTGGAGAGGTGCTTCATATTCCGAGGACGGCTGGAGTGAACGCTGAGAGGCAGAAAATTGACGGCCTAATTGAATATGATATGGATTAAGGAGCGACGGTGTTGGGTCGTGGTGACGATGGCGGGGGGCGTATTGGTGCAACTGGGAGGTTTCTGACCTTGGATGTCGTTCAACGGAGGGCCTGAAGGCACCTTGTGAGGATGAGGGACGCGTTGAAGCGCATCTTGCAGTTTCTTCGTAGTCATCGCTGACACGCAGGCGTGCAAGAGTCGATGAGGGGGAGTCCTGAGGTATGCGTAAATCTATTTCAATCATTCAATACTTGCGATGTCGAAATCCCAGGTACAACTCACCATGAAATAAATCCCGGATCGGTGGAAGTGTCGGTCGCTCCTCATCATATCGTTGGCGACTATCATCCGACCGAGAAGCCATGGTTATTGCTTGGCGGAATATGGATGAATAATTGGGCAAGGATGTTCATTCTCACTGGCTATATATCAAGCGCTGGTTTCCAGGCTTCCTTCAAGTGACCGTCGGGTGATGGTCAACACAGCCATTACGGGGGTAGTGGTCCCGTAGGTCTGTACTGCTTTGATGTTAAACATGTAGCTGAGGATACGCGCGTAGCGTAGCGGTTGAAGCACTGATTGCTGATCCGTAGATCTTGCGACCGTGACGGTTACCGATCGGAGTGCTTATTTTTGATGCGGTCGTGAAGGGCGTGTGTTCTTGCTAAGTAAGTTCCAATTATTTGACGATTACATCCCTTGAGTCATAAGTAAAGGTATTTCTTACCTTTACTTACTCATGTAGGAGTCGCAACCCGATTCCACGCCAACATGTTAGCCATGGTTAAGGAAACAACAACACGACAAGTTGACCGCCGTAGGTATTAAGATCAGCTCTCCAAAGCACTAGCTTCATCTGTCGTCCTTGTTTTCAAAGATAGGGAATGTAGTCCTTGAGAGAGTTCTTCAGAGAGTGCTGAATAAACCATGCGGTGCCGTTGCATCGTGTTCTGCAGTGTGAATAGGGCAAGTTCAGAACCGAGCGTTATATAATTCGTTGAAGATGAACAACCTTTCCTTTGAAGGAATCCGAGATGACTTGAATAGAGAAGTCTGGCAGAAAGAGAGTTGTTCCGTTATGCGATGGGACATTGATTCTCTGAATACTTACGTGTTTCTCCGTTACCTCCACCTTGCGCTCGCATGGGAGCATGATGACGATGTTGCCACGAGTCATTTGATATCGTTACCGAGGTTGGTTGTAGAACTCGAACCAACTATGCGCGGGGGTACCTCAGTGATATAACTCGAAAAGATGATGCGGGGTAGAACCTTATCACGTATTGAGGTTTCAAGAGGCCCTGGGGTAGCAGTATCCATGGTAGTAAGATATCTTCGCACAGGAGTGTGGAATAGCGGTCCTCTGCAGTAGATACGTAGTAACGACATATGGTTCCTTCGAGACCGTTTCCTCCGAGTCGTGATGCGCCCATCTGTGTGTGCTTGTTTACATGAGTAAACGCACATTGCCCATTGTTTGGAACAGCGCCAATTGAGCAACAAACCGGCTTGTCGATTGAGGCGGAGACACGCATGTAACTTGTAATGTTCACAAGTCCCTGCCAAAATAACGGTAATGAAAAGGCTCCTGATAGTTTTGGTATGGTTGATATGTCGCATTTTGGTCATGATGTCGTGCGATCCAGAAATGCACCGTGGCACGTTACTGAGGGTATGCTGTGACGTCACGCGTTTTGGCCATGGTGTTTGACGTGACACTTTCTGCCACTAAAACCTTGTCACGATGGCGTCCAATGCAGAACAACGCGACGGCGTCGTTGAGCGCGAACTAAGCACTCATCAACGAGGAGTAGTCGATACATGCTTTGAAGAAGGCCAGTTCGAATCCGCGATCGCTGTCATGGAACAGCTACGCTCATCGAACTACAAGCCAGCGGTGTAAGTGAATGACCATATTTCTTGATTTTTCCCTGTGCTGACATGGAATCAGACCGCACATTCGCCAACTCATTTATATTGCTCTTCAGCCAGAACACCCGCCTGCAATGAACGAAATGGTCTACACTGATGTACCATCGTCTCCAAGCAAAGCATCTATGAAGAAGCGGATTCCATCTGGACCTGCTGTCTTAGCAGCACGACGCCTTCTAAAATCTTTTACCATAACAAACTACCCAGAAACAGTTGCACGTGCTGTTCCGTCTTGTCGCGACCCTACGCAGGACCAACCAGCTCCTTACGATGATGGCTCCCTAGAATCCGTTATTGGGCCGCAGTCGATGTGTATCCCAAAGGCAAAGGATTGTTGGAGCATCTTGGGAGAGGGTTTCACGTATCGCGGTCAGAGCCTCTCAATAATACCCAGCAAAGGCAAGAAACGTGCGCATAACCCCGATGAAGGTGATGCTTCTGCGGACGGCTCTATCATGGAAAACGCTATCGTCGGCCAGGATGCATGGCCAGTTTTAGACTGGTTGATAGTTCTGTTTGAACAAGACGAGCTCGTGGCAGATACTCGTGGATCTGGTAGGCGAGAACATATCCTAGAAACAATGGACGCGTTGAACAGTCATGAAACAGGTCGCTTCTCTAATTTGCTTCTTCAACAAATTCCTTATAGTCGAAGTGGAAGCGGCCAAAGATGGGATACAGAAGTCCCTCTGCGTATCATATTCTATTGCTTGGAACAGGATGATCTACGACGCCAGACGCTGGGCTCTCGACTTATGACCCTGGTTCGTAATCTATGATATTTTGACGTATGCGTTCGACTCACAAAAGTGTAGTTGATCAACCTTTCGTCAACTGCACACCTAGGCCTGCCGATGTTTGTTGCATCAGTCTACAGTCGTCTGACTGCGACAGATCTAGAAAAGCTTCCGGTCCTTTTCTCTATTCTGAGTCCCTCGCCAGCCGTCCACAGATTCAAGGTCGTATTATGCCAGAAATTTTTCACCGATTCTACTCATGCACAAGTGGGTGATGCGCGTCCCAGAGCGCAAGCTCGCGCACAGCCCAGAGCACTTCGCCAGGCGCGAACAGACTCTTCAGGTGTGGAAAAAGGCAAATCTCAGTCTACCGAGTCCACATCATTACCACAGTCCATCAAAAACCCTTTGCCAGGGTACGAGGAAATTAGGCGGTTAATGGAGACAAACGTACCACCTTCGATGGGCATTACTACCCCCTTCTTGTGGAGGATCAAGTTTGAGCTTATGAATTCATACGGCCTACTGCAGTCCGTCATGCCGTTAGCTGAGAGGGATACTGGCTGGCTGACGTCGTTGCACAATGGAGAAACGACTAAAACCTTGGATCTCGCCTTTGCGCCTGACGATGATAGGGGAGAAAATCGATTTTTTCGCGAGACCCTCCAAAGCATCACGGGGACTTGGTGACGTGAATAGCGTGGAGTAAAAGGCGAAAGATACAACTTGCTGGTGAGGTGGGTCAACATGAATATACGCTGGTCTGATGGAAATAATGCTGTCGCTAACAATATTACTGTTCGAATAGGCCATTCCCTATCTCCCACGTATCATTTTCGATGACCGCGGACGCTGCCTGATATAGGGAGAGAGGGATGTATCCTATATAATGTCTCCTAATTGGTTCACCCGTTCAGTGAAGGTGCGGATACCAGGATGTTGACTCACCCCCCAAATCCACCCACGAAGTAAATGCTCTGCGTAATCGGGGCATGAGGTCATGCAGAATCAAACGGTACAGGTAGTCGATGACTTACATGTGGGTCAAACCGAGCCCAGTAGGACTTGGAAACATCAGCAGCAGCGGAATACAACGCACAAAGAACAGCCATTCTTTCACTTACAATATGAGCACCGTCATCGTCGTCTGGAAGCCACCGCCTTGCGTCAGGATGCTTCTCAAGGTAGCACAGACGCAGAGACTCAAGGTCCGGAGTAGTGTTTGCGTCTTTGAAGATCGTGACGTTCCCCATCAGCGAAACTCGGGCACTGCGAGCTGCCGGAACCTCCGATGTGACTGAAATTGAAGCAGAATGATCAGGGGTCGCAATGATATTCTGACCGTGTCGTGATATGGGAAGGAAAAGTAGGGCCAAAGACCCATTCGCATGGCAACTGTCCAGAAAAATGTCTTCGATTATGCCACACCTTTGACAAATGCTAAATCCTACCTCGCATAGTATTCTTGCAATGAGAATGGGTGGTCTTGAGACGAAGGTAAATACCTCGATCCGCGAATGATAAGTGTTGAACGAACCTGGAAGCCTTGAATCGTAGGTGGGATAAATGGTGGCCATAGTTCCGATGGAATTCTTCGAATAGTCGACCAGTCGTCGCGCAATGATCGCTTATAGAAGTGCAACTCGTTAATGAGTACAGGTTGAGGGCATGCATAGGGCCTAAACACACCAGCCTCTTCAACTGTCTCGATAGCGAGCCCCCTAGTGACGGCCTCGGCAGCAGCAAGAACAAGCAGGCTGGTCCTCCGTCGCAGATACGATATATGCATAGTATAGCTGTGGTCAATCGAGGTCAAATCCAATCCACAGACATCGAAGAAATCAATCACGCTTTCAAAGTAATACTCAATTAACAAATGTAGCAGAACAAGGAGTCGGTTTCAACGAAGCAGTACTAACTACTCAGAACCACCATGAGGTCACGCCAACTGACACTACATTCAACCGGCCCGGTCTGATCACTTGATCAATCAGTGTCAAGCTCCTAGCTGGCATTCAACGACTATAATGCCGTATCTGTCTAGGAGAGACTAGACCAGCTATTCCTGAGAGACAACTATGTCTTATTGATGTATCGGGTGCCCAGAGAAACTATACGAGCAGATAGGCTATGCTCACGCTACTCTGACAGCGTTTCCGAATCTGATTCAACTGAGGCTTCGGATTCAGAATCAATGTCAATGAGTTCACCCTCATCATTCTTTCCTTGAGCTAAACCCTTCGCCTCCTGGTCTCTCCACATTTTTACCAAAAATTGCGGCGTGCTTGCGTGTTCAATTCTTTTGTCGTCGCGCACCCTCATAAATCGTGGAAAGCGGAGGCTCAATCCCCGTGTGTCTGATACCAGGCCTTTGGCGGCCACAGAGACGGGACTTAGAGTGATACTGCCCAAGGTTCAAATCTTGAAGAGCAATTCAAAGGCAAGTACGTACTCAGCTCCGCGGATTTCCCATACTTCTTGTGGCTTGAAGTACACTTCCGGGACCAAGCCTGCGTTACATTCCTCAGGGATGCAATGCAGAGCAATAATGTGAGAAACGAACCCCCCATGTCGCACTCCCAGAGTGGATTTCGCGAACAAGTTTCCGAGGTCCCCGAAAGCTGATAGCGTTCTGCCAATCCCTAGCGCCAACCCTGTCAGGCACAGAAAGAGATCAGGTTGCATTCAACAGTACCTTGTAAAAAACATCAGTGAATCCTATATAGGCTAAATCAGATAGTGCGTGAACGGCAGGTACGGGGCAGATCACAGACCTGACATGCATTTGCACACTGCCACGATTCGGCCAGATTCTGGCTGCCACAGGCCGAGAAGTACAGGACTCCACCACTGTGCTTTGCGTCCGTTGCCGTGCCATGCGCCAATAGGAATTAAGTCAAGCGTATCGCCTAAGCCAGTAACATAATCTTTTTTTAGCTTCAACCATGCAGACGTCCTTTTGTCGGGCTCGTAAGTAGCGGGAAATTCCTTTCGCCGAGACTTGGCCGCTTTGTCACTGCTGCCCTCTATCATCGGCTCATTATCAAGGAGCTGTATAACGGTTAGAGTGCGGATCAGCGAAGTTGCTCTAATGCGGCCGACCTTCACCATTAAGCCTTCACAACGGCTTTCGATCGCCCTTTCCCAAAACGTGTCTATGGCATCTCTGCCTTCCGTACTTGCGCAGCTATCAACGTGATTTAATCGAGCCGCTCGCTCGTCTAGTGAGACGAATGGAGGAAACCGTGAATGGAGAAGTGCTCTTCTTTCGCGGTAAGGGCGTTCTAATAGTACCTAAGCCAGAAATAGGTGAAGTTTTGTACCCTCGTAGAGTCGACTGATGCTCACCTCCCCATCAAGGTACATCAAATCAAAAGCATATACCGACACCAAAACTTGGACATTTTCGAGTTGTACGTCTTTGCGCGCTCGGTTGGACAGCTCTTGAAACGACTTGAGTTCACCGTCAGGGCTTATAGCAACAATTTCGGTATCCATGATGAACGACGTAGTCTCTGGATGATTTTGGAAAAGTAGGTTGACCAGGGCTGTCACATCCGGGTACTGTTGGTAATGAGTGCATGTAATATTGGAGCAAACTTAAAAGGTCTGATTACCTTGGTTGTCATGTCCTCGAGATGACGCGAGAATATACTGACTGAAGCATTTCCATTTCCCACGGAAGCATGGATCTGCGCGCGTTGACCATCATACTTGAATTCGGCGACGAATGGACGACTGCGTGAGATTTGATAGATTTCGTCCAAAGAACGCATGGGTGAACCCAGAGTAGGATGTAGCGGGATGCCTGCGTTGGGCTACAAATTAGTGAATAGAAATTGCCGTATTTTGAAACTAACCAATACTAAGATGCACCTTTTCCTCCAAGCCATCTAGCCCAGTTTGAAGAAGCGCTGATATAATGTGCTCGTAGTTAGGATGTCGGACGTACACGCGCTTTACGAGGCTTTCCGCCCGTGTGAATTTGATGACGAGTTCGTTTCGTGCATGATCCATTGATTTAGCCTTGCCAGTCGATGTAGGCTTGACCTGGCCAAGAAGCTCAGAAGATGCATGGTACGAGGAAGACTCATAATTGTGGGTGAGGTGAGAAAGAGGCAGCAAAACCATTGCGCGGGATAAGGCTGAAAGGATAGATGTCCTCACTGCGCCGACACGAAGGTTCTGGGACAGCGTGCGAGTGAGAAAGCGAACTTCTTCACCAGTGGCAGCCAAGAGTAGTTTCTCCACAACTTTCTCCTTCTCCTTCGCAGTACCTTGCCCTTTGCAAGCAGCAATTTTCAACAATGAGGCGTATACGAAGTCGACAAGCAGTGGAGGGTGAGGTAGAAGCGTGCGCAAGTTAGATTTTGCTGCAAATGCGACGTCGCCTACATCCCCAGTAGAGTTATAAAGCCTTTTAAGGGCCGGTGCAGTGAGTCCAGAGATATGTTGGATGGAACGCGAGATCAGAGAGGGTCCTAGTCCCAGCTCCACTGGAGAATACGGAGGTGCTAATGTATTTGACAAAAGATATATAGCTGGAAGTAGAGATGTTGGTTTGTGTCGGATGATTGTATGCAGACAGTTCGAAAGTATATTGTTGATAATAATGCGGGACCGCGTCTGCGTCAGCGTGGAAAGAGCGTGCGCGAGAAATGAATATGGCACGTCCGCATAAGGCCAGGGCTTGCGGGCTGCATCGTAAATCGCGAAATCTACGGTCAAGTCATCGTAGACAACAGTTTCACTGGGAGTGGTAAACTTCATCATCAACGGTGCCGCATTCACCGCCAGGGAGCCATCCCGAACACGTTCGTTTGCTGGCATTGAGCTGGAAGCGTCTGCCACAGAGCCTACAAGAGAAGTTTCTAGATCATCTGGGTACTCGACCTCAAGAAGGTCGACGTCAATGACCTCTGGTACAGATAACTGAGCTGAATTCCCCCCATGCAGTTCCAAGGACCTAGAATTTTCCAGTGCATCATTGTAACCAGCGTCAGGCTTCGCGGATTTGCTCGGTGAAAAGAATTGCTGGATTCCAGGCTGGTCTGAGGATTGCTTAGCGCGTTTTGGCTTGGGTTTGGATGGGGAGTCTTTTCTCGAACGCTTGGACATAGGTATTCTGGATTTAGAGTCCGTGTGCAATCCGTGTGGTCTTTCGAGAGGCTGACTTCCATTGTTTTGTTATGTTTGTATCGGGGGTTCTTGAACCCAGGCGCTGTGACCGAATCCAGCGGACTCCGTAACGTCCACATCCTTGGGCTTTACGGAAAGGCGGTCGCGAATGACGGGGACCATTCTTACTGTCGAATTCGTACGCTTGTCCTTCTATACGCGAAAGCGCTCAAGGTAAGCGGAATGTATCCTTTAGGAGATCCATTTAAGAGGCACAGGTGATTCAGGGACTTGCAGTCACCTCCTTCGTTTCTGACAGGGCCACGATTGATCAGCGTCCTTGGAGACTCTCGGTATATATATGTCAGTACCAGACCTTGATTTTGGGCCCTTGGTCCCCCGTCCCGACAGATTCAGAAAGGTCTATCTAATCAAGGACAAGTTCTATTATATCGTCCGGTAAGTATGTTCAACAGTTCGAGTCAAAAGGTTCTGAAATTATATGAGGCACCAAGGCTAATGAAAATCTGTTTCCTGATTCTGAGGCCTCGGCTATTCGTAGGACGCCACGATGTCATGGGCCTTGTGTCGCAGAAGCTCCCAGCAAGGCACATCTAAGGGCCTACAATGCCTCGTCTGTAGCTTAATTCCTTGCAGCAGGATATTTTACTTCCATGTCTTCAGGGCTTCATAGGGCTTCATCTGTTGAGGGGATAGGTGTGTACCTGAATGCCGGTCCTGTTGTTTCATATACGAGTCAGAGGTGCGAGAAACTTTCGGTGTTGTACATGGCTTGCTTCGGTTGTGCCTTCCATTTAAACAGGCCTTTACTGGTAAAATCCAAGAAGGAACTGCAGGGATACCGGGCTCCGAGTACACATTTGATGGTCGACGTAACCGCAGGACAACTCAGGAACACACTTGATTCCTAGAGCCTGTATTTTGCCCACAAACATCATATCTAGTCCGGATGGGGCAAGTCTAAAACACGAGCGGTGTGTTGAACGAGCTTACCAACGACGAGTGCGTGCAAGCAGAAGGTGAGTATTGGTCATGATCAACTCTTCTAAAGATCTTCAGGGATTGAAGAGAGTGCCAGAGCAGAGTTTAGGACGATGCCTCTGCAGAATGCAATCGGCCAAGCATTGGCCCAAATGAGCATGGTGTACCTGATCTTGGTCATGGCGAGCAATGATGATCTTAGATCGTAACTTACCACCGGTCACTAGTGTACTGACCTTGTTTTCGGCACAGACCAAAGTTAAGCTAACCAGCTTGGGATGCTTAAACCAAGTAGGCGCGACAGATTCAGCAATATGTCACTTTTGCTCCTCAGGTCTCAGGTCTCAGGCACGATATAGCCATTCCTAGAATGAACTATATTTTCTTCGTCTATGAACTAAAGGACTTGTCTCCTCCCCTGTCTTATCCAAAACACTTGCGAACAGGACGGATTTCATTCTTTTGGAATCTCGCGTGACGCTCAGGGGATAGTGTCCAAACCTTTATGAAGCAGGACGAATGTAAGTATCGTTCACATTCGAAATCCATCCCATGAGTGACAGACGAGCACCCCCATACCACGCTTACCCCAGGGAATGGAACGGCGGTGGCCAGCAGTATCCTGCATCATCAAGCTATTCCTCAACATCCTACCAACACGGTGGTCATAGTGGTCATGACGTAGGTTTACCTCGTCACCCAGCCTATATGGATACCCCTACGAACGATACACCCTATCACGGAAATTACTATACAACTTCACCCTCATTTTCACAATCCAACGACACACACCACAGTACTTATCCGGCTACGGGTCAGGCCACGGCGTCAATGCGCGATCCACAGGCGCCTCAACGTCCCAGTGGTCACTATCACTCGCATTCTCAATCGCAAGCACATGGGCATTCGCCGTACAATGATATTTCCTCCCAATCGCAGTCCCATTATGCTCAGTCGCGACCTAGGTCGCATTCCCAATCTCCATCCTACATCCGAACTCAAACTGCACCTATTGCGATCCCACAGCACGCGCCTTCACACTTTCCCCCACAATCAATTAGCATCTCGCCGCAGTATCCCGCGACACCCTCTCGGCCCTTCACATGCGACTTGTGCGCTCTTTCCTTCAATCGGCAGCATGATCTGAAGAGGCATCGCGAGACTCATACAGGGGAGAAGCCTTACCTATGCAACGGCGGGTGCGGAAAGACATTCACGAGAAAGGACGCGTTGAAGAGGCATCAGGTCGGTCAATTTACCAAACACTCATCTGTATGACTGCTCTAATATTCAAGCACAGCTCGTGAAAGGGTGTGGCAAGGTTGACGACGCGTGGCCCTAGTTCTTCGATACTCCAACCCTGTAAGTGACGAGTCAGGTCCTCGCCTTCTGTACTGACAGTTCGACTCAAGAATCTCTTATAATAATGGCCCGCATCCAAGGGTATAATCTAGCTGGCAAGACAAATGTGAATACATAATTAATCTAGGAATGCTGTTCTGTTCAACTTATGGAGAAAGCTGGATGCTAGTCAATCTTACCTTTTGTACGTCCTACGGGAAGGTTTTCTCAAGAATCCATGCATCATGGGGAGTGATCTTCTTGTAGTAATTTTCGTGCACTCCAACTTCCTCGAAACCATGACGCTCGTAGAACTTCTTCGCGTCATGATTGGAAACCTGAACATGAAGATATATCTTGTGGACCTTGGGCTTCTGATGTGCGGCCGCGGAAGCCAGAATCAGCTCGAGGCTTTGAGATCCCAGACTCCTAGATCGGTAGGGCTTTTTTAAGAGATGAGACACAGTTTCAATGGTGACGAAAGTTCGCACTCACCGCGAGGACGCCCATGGTCATGAGATACAGCTTGATTTCATCATCTTTTGTCTCCAATCGGCAGCATATCGTTCCAACCTTTTGGCCAGAGATGGACATATCGATCGTATGCAAGAAAAGTGGTGACGCACTGGAACATCGTTATAATAAACTGCCAGATATGGTGTTAGTATTTGGCAACAGGTTCGATTGAGGGGAACATACTGAGTTTGCAGAAGTCTTCTACTTCTGGAAGAAGTATACCTTGGTAGAACTTTTCGCTATACTTAATAGGAAATAGCACAGAATTGAGTTTGCGGACAGTTCCAAGGTTATTGTGTGTCAAGGACGCGAAAGAAACTCGTAAAGCTTTCGTCGAGTTGGTCGACATAGTTCACAAAAAAGCCGTGACCAGTGTGACAGGTAGGAATGCCACATGGTCCACGGCCCGCCATGGCACCAACTCGGAGTCTTTGACCATCATCATGTATCTATTGACATACACGTTATGCTCGATATCTGCCCTTTCCCACTCCTTCGCTCTAAGGGATAAATCTTGGGTGTATCGATCTACATAAGATAGGCTGTCTATCCCCCCAATTCAGATTGGAGCGCTAGAATGACCCAGCTTCCGAACACCTACTTGAAGGACTAGAATTGGCGGACATTCGAACTAAATACTTTGCCGCTCATTCCCTCATCCAGATAGCTCATTCTAAAATCCTCCTCGCGACGATCAAGGTCTCATGTCTTTGGTTGCTAGAACCATCCCTAGGCTGAAATCGGGTGATTAGGCGGTCAAGTACGCTCTTGAACTAACATTCAAACATCACGATAAGTTACCCAAGCTCCGAGTGAGATGATATAGGCCTCCCCACATGGAATCATTGCTGAAGCTTTCTCAGTCTGCCAGGTCTGGTAATCCGCGCGAAAGCAATCTACCCGAGTTTTTTTTAAATTGGTGGCCTTCCTAACTGGCCGACCTCATTCCGCGGTCGTTAAGGACGCTAGCTGTAGGCTAGATGGATGGTTCGAGGTGCCTTTGGTGATAGGACGGCCTGTATGTATCACTTCATCCAGTGAGGTTACTTGGCTTGATCGACTCCCCATTATCAGAATTCGCGGCGTCAGCCCTTGTTCGAAACGTCCATCACTGACCAAGCATGTTGACCAAGCGTCTCCTTCAAAAGTTACTCTCGATGGGCCTCGGTGCCTCAGCTACAGTAATTATTTTCTGACATGTTTGTGACAACCAGTGTCTATCAAAGTGAGTTCATCGTAACCTATATTTGCACACCATCTTCACATACTAGTTCTAATCCAGGAAATCTATGTTTTTTGAAAAAAAAGAAACAGATCTCGCGAAATCGGATAAGGCTGAGGTACTTGAGGATCCGATTTCGCAAGATCTCGGTCAAGGCGGATGACCCTCAAATCATTACGGACCCCTAATGCCGGTTTCCTTACGAGATATCACAACCTTGTGTTGCTGACATGACCAATTGGTCGACTTTCTACCAAGGTTTATGCCGGATCATTGGAATCAGTCGGGCCCGCCCACACCCACTGAGGATGGTCATCTGGACGAAAGTTGCAGGAACACCCTGATGATGTGCACGTATCAAGGCCAGAGCTGCTTCATTCTGGAAGCTGTCATCACAACCTTGTCAGATGGGCACGATATACGCGGAGTCTTTATGAGCGAAGAGATGATCGCGATCCCTCACACTATCCATGTTCTTTCGCATTAACTCAGGATGAGACTGGGCGATCAAACCCAACTATCGCTCCCTTTATAGTCTCCATTCACGTATTTTCTCATACTGTGGAGTCCACTCTACCGCCCCTAGTTTGTAACTTGTGCGACGTTCGCAATCTCCAAGCTGCCTTCACACTCCATACCTCTACGACCTCAGGAGGAACGCGAGGTCAAGATAAACCTGCAGAATGACTCAACGACTTATGACCGATGGGATAGATCTAGACGTGGACGGATCGTGCTTTCTCTGCTAACCTTTACCTGGGCTATCCTCGGGCTGGCTAGCAGACATCAATCTCCATGACTTACTACACGGACGGACTGTCATCCCGTGTCGCGCTAGTATATTTCGATGAGCCTGAGAAAGGCTGCTGCCCTGTCGTTGTCCTGGATTTAGGCCCAAGGCACTACGACAACTGTGCATGTATGGTGCATGGTGATCCGCCATTCCCATTTAGCTTGCTCCAATGCTGCTCGATGATGCATCACGACACCCTCCATGCGCATGTGGTTGATCTTCGATAGAGCATCCTAATCGCGCAACTCGTTGTCAAGATCATCAGCACTAGTATAGACAGGGAGTAATTGGAGTAAGGGGAGTTGTCAAGACTCCAAACTAGACCTATCTCGACTTGTTTTGCTGGGGAAGCACACGAGATATGTCTGATTCATACTGTCACTATCACTACTGACACGCTTTCGTACAGTCGCTGTGACATCTTCAATATGCTGAGCTACGATTTGAAACCCAAGAGATGACACAGGATTATATGTCTGGATACAGCCATGATTTAAGATAGAACACAAGTGCGCAGCTGGTTCAATGAGTTGTAGATGGGGAAAGCGTATTACTATTAAGACTATGCGTGCGGATAGCGATGTCGATACTGGTAATGACGTGATTTCTCGTAGGACCGAAGGAACTGACCTTAAGCTTGTTTACCACGATCCAGTCCGAGGTAAATGATTTGTCGCGTCTCAATTTTACTCTTGGATACCGCGATTTTCGAGATAGATATCATCTTAGGTGCGAAAGGTACACACGCCGATATGATCGCAATCCTCCATAGTCGCCAATGCGCAGCATCACCTGGGTGGGATTTGAACGCGATCCCGCGGTGATTCTGGTACCAGGGAAATTCCTTGGAATCAATCTTTTATTCAAAAGCCTTGTCCGGAACCGGGTGGTCGGAAGGTTGAGCGGCTGGCCACGGGTAGATAATGCTTCGGACTCCATCTCGAGCTCCCTTGCGACGTCAGGACTATGGGATCGTTGCACAAGAACTTGGAGGGACGTATTGTCAGAAAATTCCAGAGTGGCTGAGGGGTGCTATGAGGATTCAGGCTCTCCTCAAGACTTTACCAATCATATTATAGAGGTCGGCGCTGCAGGGGTTGGAATATTAACGCGCAGATATCAGCAACCCAATATAACTAGGCGGTAATGGCCGGCTGTGGTGAGATGTGGTCGGAAGGTACGGGGCAGGCTTGTCAATCCGTGATGCAGCGGTGGCATTGCGGAGGATGTCATGGATCAGTCCTGGGCGTCAGTGGGCGTCTCTAGTATAGCACACTGATATCCTATATACGGAGGGACACAGCATAACAACGGCAAATACAGTGTTGGTGTCGCTAGATGACTCCCAGTCAAAATCGGACATGTTCAGATCGGTTTGGAGCTGCTATGTTCGGCTTGACCGATGGCAACCGATACGAACATAGATCCGGACTGGAGCAGATAAAAACATGCTTGGATCGGTTGTGAGATGTGACTTGCACGTTGAAATCAGCCAACATATGTTGAGTTCTGTTCGTATCGGTACTGGGGATTGGCAGAAGATGGGGTCAATAAATTTGATTCGCATTGCTTCACTACTACAGGAAACAGCACTATATACACCAGAAACCTTTCCTTTGGCTCCTACTAGTCACACAACGAGCTTCCTGCAATGCCAGACACGTCGTCCCGATCCGTTTCCTGGTCGTTCCTGATGCTACAGTTATTGCGTTGGGAGGGCGGCCACGGCACATATCGGGGGAAAGAATTGTCGGCCTCTTTTCGGTGCATCGCGTCGCCGCTTCGATTGCCATGGCACGGGGAGTGCTGGCGAAGGTGCTTGTGATTGACTTGAGATAGAAGGGACAAGCTGTAAGACCATAGTGCGTCAGCTTAGAAAGACCAAAGTCACAGTGATGAATGAACTCGACTTGGTGGACCACGATGATGTTTACAATAACACCGCCATCTGCAATGCAAGATTAGCTCAACCATCTCGACGCGAAAATGTCACACCGTCGCGCATCGAGCAGGGGTGTTGGTTCCCATTATGCATTGGGTGCAGCGACACAGCGACGGGGGGAATCAGCTGACGCAGTATGAGTGCTCTGCATCCGCGTAGCATACAAAATTGTTTTGGAGCACTTACGATGGGTTGTCAACATCACTTCAAACCAGTGCGAGGTCAGGCATTCGGACTGGTATGGTGAGCAGGCAATGTCAGTAAGTGCCTGGCCAAAAACCTGACAGCAGCCTCACCTTGATCCAGAATCAATCCAACATGGCTTCAGCGTCAGTACGACAGCCCTGCAGCCCCTGCTCGACGTCCGTGCCGGATCTGCATATCTGGTCTGAGGAATCAATCACCTCGAGCATTGAGCACATTGGGTGAAGGCATGGCCTAAAAGGTGAGAGGAGGAGGACTAGCTTGAGGAAGAAAGTGGAAGACGCCCATCTTCAATTGGACTTAGTTGAATGAGGGAAGGAAACAAAGTGGTGCGACAGCAGGAAACGATGAAAAAATTGTCGGTCAAACAATGCCAAACTCTGTTCGAAACTGAGCGCGACGAGGCTCGAGTGTGTTGATGCAACTTGATGCGAGGTTGATGTAGAATTTTGCACTTCGTTTGACAGGGATGCCGATTCACCAGAAATAAGAAATGTTTTCAAACCGATCGTTGCAGATATGAGCAGATGGACCAAGTCCGGACCGATCTCATCAGATCTAAACACGCCTCAACATGGTCGGTTTTCACTGGGGATGACTACTAGCTCCTTGGATTGATGAGTTTTGTGCTGGTCGAACAACGGCAGGACTGAGCATGTCGAGTACTTGAAGTCGCGGTGGCCATCTACTTAGATTGGAAGACTCATGGATATCTTATGAGCGCTGGAATTATACTTCCGTTGGACTTCCCCTTTTGTCAAGACCAACGTAAATGATGAGTGGCCTTGTCACAGTAACCTTGACCACAACGTCCGCGATGGAGGCCAAGACCACCATCATGCAGCGCCCCGTTGGTCCTCGTCTGAATACCAGATCGCCGTCGCCGTTGCCCTCGAGCCTCGCTCCTACACCACCTCTTACCATTCGCAAAGGCCCAAAGCCTCCAACTCTTTCCCCCCCAGGCAGATCGCCGCTTCCATTGACCCTCAACATCCCAACACCTCCATCGAGGACTGCTACTCCAAATCCTCCCGTTATCCGTCTCAAGATCCCTGGCTCGGGGCCCAGTGCTCAACCCTCGGATTCAGGCAGCGACTCGCCTCTCTTTGGCAGTTATTACGGCGGTCCTGGTGGTCCCCTCGAGCTCCATACCGGCCCCTTAGAAGAGATGACCATTCGTCCTCCATTGGCCGTCGATGTTTCCACATGCCTCCCCCCAAAGCCTTCCGGGTCCTCCAATGGTGGCGTCGTAGATGTGAAGGGATTGCTCGATAATCTGAACAATCCAAACGATGCTCCTTTGACCTGGTCAGATGATGTTCTGGAAGAGATCGAGCGCCTCGGAGAAGGCGCGGGCGGTGCCGTCCACAAGGTCAAGGATAAACGTACAGGGACAATCATGGCTCGCAAAACGATCACCACTCGCGAAGCGCCCATGAAGCAACTGCTGCGCGAAGTCTCCATCATTTCCTCCACCAAGCATGTCAATATCATTCAATTTTACGGAGCATACATGTCCCCTTCATCCAGCGAAGTAAAAATTCTCATGGATTTGTGCGAAGGAGGGAGTCTAGAATCTGTTGGCAAGCGTATCAAGGACCGAGGTGCTATCGTGGGGGAGATGATTGCAGGCTGCTTGGCTGAAGGCGTAAGCCAAGCGACTTCAGGGATTGCTCAAAAGAACTAACAGGTTTTGTCGCAGGTTTTACAGGGTTTGGCATACCTCCATACGAAGAAAACGATCCATAGAGATATCAAGCCATCCAACATCCTCCTCTCTCGTGACGGTGTTGTCAAGTTGTGTGATTTTGGTGTCTCTGGTGAACTAGTTGATTCGCTTGCGGGTACCTTCACGGGCACCAGTTTCTACATGGCCGTCAGTCCACGCTCTTTCGTGTGCGTTTCAGCCATTGACATTTGATCTTCATACTACAGCCAGAGCGTATTTGCGGACATGAGTATACCATTCGGTCCGACGTGTGGTCAACGGGAATCTCCCTCCTCGAACTTGTCCAAAACCGCTTCCCTTTCCCCAACGACCTTCCTCCCATTGAACTGATGATGTACATCACAACGGGCGAGGTGTGTACTTCGGATCCGTGCTTGATCGATTTCTAATGACACATCATGTTGCAGCCTCCCCGACTTGAGGACGAACCTGGTGTCAATTGGAGTGATGACATGAAGGATTTCATAAAGCAAACGTCAGTCCCTGACCGAAATGACATGATACTCGATCGTTGACACCAAAACAGCCTGATCGTGGACGCTTTGACACGGCCCACCCCGAGAGACATGCTTGCTCACCCTTGGATCGCCAATGTCATGAAACAGGATGTACCCATGGCAAGATGGATCCACCAGGTTTGGGACTGGCCTGGCAAGCCGCCAAAGCCTCCGAATCGTAAATCAGACAAGTAAGTCGTGCATTACAGCATTCTTCACCTTGATTTTTAGCCCAGCAGGTCAAGGCCAAGTACCAGTTCTGGCTCCCGACCATCCCAGAGTCGAGAATCTAATGGGTCTCCAAGCGCCAACTCTGACTCTTCTCCGAAGAGATAAGCCTGCAGGACCGATCAACGTTGCTATCTCCCTGACTGTACTCGACATTGTATGCTGAAACCCGGATCTACAAAAACTCTCCTTTCACTCACTATTGTACTCCCTTCCGATGACCTTCTCACTGGGCGCCTTCTGCACACAGTTGCATGCAAGGCAAGAAGCGGCTACATCTACTCATATACAATACCCAAATGTTTTGCTCTAGGATGGTGGTTGGACTCTCAAACGTACTCTTACCTCAATTTCTGTGTTACCAATCTCCTTTTCATTTCTGGCGTTTTCAAATATAAGCGTTCGTGCGAGATACATCAATTCGTTCTCGATCTGCCGTCTGGCTAGCTGAGACAACGCAGCCTTTTGACGCATTCTTCACGCCTGGCCACTGCAAAATACTTGAAGTTCGGCTGTCATATGTTTGACGTGCCGCTTGGCAAGAAGCAACGTCTCTAGAAATCTAGACCCGGTGCCATGCTCGATACGCATGGCTGCATCCAGGACAAGAATTCGAAGCCTGAAGCGTTGGGCTTCTCTGCTTCTCGAACATCTCCTTCATGCCTGTTCGTACCCAGAAGTTCCTTATCTCTCGGATCTGCAATGTCTGTGCTGGAAGGTGACTCGGTCCAGAGGGGTAAGTGGTGCATACTGTATACACGTCGTGATTCTGCTGACCGATGCCACCGAATCGACAAGGAACGCCTCATCCTGACTAAAATTTTAGCTAGTTCGCTGTTCCATATCCACATTTTTCTATTAAGATATGCTTCAACGTATTTGCAAACTGACAGACCTCTCTACAACATCAAGCCTCCAAATTCCCAGTCATGCCACACGCTCAGCGATGATCTTGGCTGTCTTCGCTTGTCAGTAAATTTCATTGACTTGCCGAGCCGTCGCCAGTGACGGCAGCCTCGATGCACCTGCAGATTACCTTTCGACCTGGCTCGAGACCGATGCCGAGCCTTAATCCCATTTGAGGTCTACCGTCTACTGCGTTATGCCCGGACAGAATGCCGAACGGGTAGTTCGGGTACTCGGGCACTTGGAAAAGACTAGAGTCAACGCATATTTCGTTCGCAAGCAGTGGAAATTTCCAGGGAGTGACCATATGATCTTCCATGTTGTATGGAGCCTAGTTCGAGTAGCGACTAGAACGAAGCTCTGACCAAAGGGGAGGGGCGGGGGGGGGGGGCGGGGACGATGCCGCTGACTTATTCCTGTGGGATAATTCACATGGTTTCAGAGCAATGCTTCGCTCTTGACATGCTTGACATCACGAGCTCTTCTTCCAGGTTGATGGCAAGATCTTCGAGCGCGTACAGAGTTGGGAAGATTTGGGAAGGTGGCAGTTAAGCGCGAACCTTTTGATGACCGCCACGATCGACACCGATCGTGAATGACGGAATTATAAGCGAGATCGCCCGCTGTTCACCCACTCGCCAATTCATTTTAGTAGGCACGAAATTTCGCTTCCAAGCGGTAGATGATGACGCGATGACGCCACAAACTTGTGGCTATCCACTGGGTCATTGACGCAGAAGCTATATTGGGTTTGAATACCGGTTGCGACAGAGCCATTTGTGTTGCTCTATTCTGCAGCTGCGCGCACTGTGTGAGCTCTCGTTTCAAGACGCAGCCAACATACCTCAGCACATAAACCAAGAGGCCAGCACAAGCAGCTCTTTCCCCGGCGAGTCAAAGTAGTCTTTATTGCAGTGTCCCAAGGTCTGACAGTCATGGAGGTCCCCCAGCACCCCCAAAGCGGCAGCCTGGACGACGGGTAGAAGGATATCTTCCAGACACGAAAGGCCATGCTTCACCTTTAAACATCAACATCTGAGATCTGATTCGGCGGAAGACAGCATCTTTCAGAGAGCATAGGCGCTTCAACACGGCTGTCCGGCTGTAAGTATAATCTAGTTGGAGAAGACCCCACAGACCATATGCTTTTTCTCCACCATGCGGCAACGTTCAAAGAATGTTCCATCAATCTATCGGAGGCTTTGAAAAGACGACGTCGACACAAATTACGACTGAATTGTGTCCCATAGGGCCATATGACTTTCAGCAGCATCAGTCCTCCTCAACTTCTAGGCCCCCGATGATCCCAAAGTTCGTGATATCCTGACGTGCAGGTCCAAATCACAAGTGCATGATGATATCAGAATCCATTAGGAATTTACGCACCCATAATATCAGGCTCAGGAATGGTTGAGCACAACATATTTGATCACTCTACTCCTCGGCTTATCAGTCCTGCACAGCATCCAGATATCCTCGGGACTCCATATTCTACCCTGGACGCGACGCTGTAATTTTTCGTCCTCGGTGTCAGGGCCCATATCTAGCGAGGTGCGTTGCTGAGCTGCCCCGATTTACATAGCTCACGTCACTGTGGCTCATTGAGACAGCATGTTGATGGCTATACCTCGGTCGTTGTGACGAGGAGAAACAAAGCATGTGCACCGCAAGGAATATTATGTACAATTTCCCAAACATAAAGGTGAGCGTGCTTCTCGTTATGTATGATCCACGTTCAGGCATTCACGATTCCCACATGTTGGGCGTCTTGGTGCATGGTTCTGATGCCATTATTTGACATATGGACGCTGAGAACTCCGTCACCGTGATGGCTTCATAACTGTGGTGAAATTGATTCCACGGAGGAATACCTACCTAATATCCGGACCGCGGTGGTGGAGATACGGGTCAGTTGGAGACCCTTGTTCTACGATAACGCGCGGATAACAAGTGGGGTCAAAGGTGCTGAGGAGCGCAAGAGAGTGGGAGAGGTCGCCGTGAGTTCCACAAGGTGAAATGCAGTGGAATGAATACGCTGATCATGAGAGTGGTGTGATATTGACCTTGCTTCGATACTCGGTGATCGGAACAATTCGGCGCTCCCGACCGTGGCTCAAAGAAGGAACGCATCAATACCATCGTCAAAAAGTAGGCGATGATTGAGACCATGGACTTGGAGCGCATGCATAATGGGAACGGATCCAAGTAGTGGCTTGACGCGATAAACAGGCTTTGTGTGTTGTTTCTTCCACGGAGGAATGTTTTAGAGGTGTACCTGAAAAAAGATGCCAGAAGCATTTGTGAAAGGAGACAAATAAAATGATAAATCCCCACGCATGGAAGTGCTTGCAAGTCCTAGGATCTGGCTCGCCGTGTTACACATTGGCCCACGACCCTAGATCTGATATTCCCTGATCCACGCCGATTAAGGACCCATAACATTGGCGTGTACGGTTCATCTTTAGCTTCTTTGCTTCTCTCAAAACCTTTATAAATGATATGCGAACCGGGCAAGAGCAAAGTCTTCCCCGCATCGTCGAGTTCATGGCCGACAGCATGTCCTAGTGTGTAATTCATCCTTTCTTCTAGAGCAGCCACTAAGCAATCCTTTTAGCCCAGCACCTACCCAGTATATCCCGACCCACAACCAGTACTACTCTGCACCCCATGTGAACCATGCACACACCCATGTCGTATCTCCGCCTCGCCCAGAACCTACACAACGTAAACGGCCAAAATACACCCGTAGCAAGACCGGGTGCATGACGTGTCGAGTGAAAAAAATCAAGGTGTGTCAGTCACTGATTCCATACATATGAAAATTGAAAGCTACTGCACAGTGTGACGAGACGAAACCGAATTGTATGCGCTGCACACACGGGCAAAGAGACGTACGAGGGATTACTTTATTAAAAGGATGCTGATCTGATGGTATTTTGGCACAGTGTACGTGGCCAGAAGGGGCACCGGCACGAAAAAAGTCAGTCGTCAGGAAAGACTCAGGGGATGGCAGGCCTTCGACCGCAGGTTCTTCCGGCCTGTCGGAAGCGTCGACTCCCCCAACACGAGAGCATACTCCACCGAGGCGGACGAGCACCGACATAGGTCTGATTCCACTTCCATCAAGGCGTGTCAGGTAGCTTTTGGCGGTATACCCGAGGACGTCGCTAACCTATATCGGTAGCGAACAGTATCTTCTGCATCCAATGCCTTCAGAGTCGGAATCGGCTCGTCGTTTGCCGTGAGTTCCACTATTCTCGGATTTGTACAGACCATGACCGTCTTCCAGTAGTAACAACGACCGCCCATCATCCTCTGGTTATCCCCACCACTCAAACAATCCCAACGTCTTGAACATGATACCTGAAACCTCTTCATACCCAGCACAGTCCCGCTATGATGCATACTCTCAGAGCGCCCATTCATCGCGCCACAATGGATTTCGTCCTCTGAATCACGAGCCCGCGGGCTGGAACGCCCAATCAGAATACGTCAGTATTTTTGTCGCCTACGTAACGTTACCCTGTTCTCACACTCGCATTGGCCCAGTTCACACAGGACAGGAATATGGTGGCTGCACACATTTCGAACGATGCTCATACTCGATACCAGTGAATCTGATTCCAGATTTTAACATATGAAGATCTGCTGGCTCCGAAGCCGTCAGTCGAGAACACAAGCTACTAGACGTCGCCATTGTTTTACCCGTCTGAGCGTGCTGTCGATCATAAGACGCGGTGCAAGGAACCTGTTCATATCTACACTCGGTGTGTATCGGGTTCGAGCCGGAGTTCACAGTCGAATGTCTCCTTTATTATATCTACAGTTTGAAATACCAGACGATGAAGAAGTATATGTGTGGCTGGGTCTCACGGTCTCGTTTTGTTGTTTCGCAACCACGTCCTTGCTCTACAGCCTGATTCGTATCAGGCCAGGCCGCATAGTTCGTCGCGGACCCAGTTATGTGGAGCATGGATTTTTTCCCCGTCCTTGTAGTCTTCAACAAATTATGGGGATGATGTTACTCGGGCCGCGCCGCCGCGGACAACGGTACGACCGCGGGTCCGTGTGATATTATTGTTTCTTGACACAACATGAACATCAAAAAATCATGACCTTTCTTTGTAATTTATGAGCGGTCTCGAAAAGGAGAAAAAGTTACGTGCCCAGGCCGCCGGGCGATCGTTCATGGTGACGAGTAGCAAAAAAAGTAAATTGACCCCATACATAGACCACTAGTTAATTTCCATCAATCGCCGATACAGATTCTTCGTAGACCACACGTGGAGTCGATGGCGGTAGCCAAGAATTCCCGATGCTGCTTCAAACGGGAGCAAAGCCAAGCCGTCTGCCTCCGACATCCCAAATGCTGTAGTAGTGTTTCAACACGCTGCCCCCGACAAGGTCCAGACCGTCGAAAGCATTGATGAGAGTCTGACAGAGGGATGGGTCATTTGCAAATGGCCCCACACTAAGCTCGCTACTTGGGATCGTGAGGTTGAAAGGGGTCCCAGCTTGTGAAGTGAAGGCGATGTCGATCACTGCGGGCAATGAGGAAATGCGATTGCATGCAATTCCATAGGTTCCTGGCTCGGCGGCGTTTGGTTTGATATCAGGAGATATCAATGAATATATGGCCTGTGGTCAAGGCGTCAGTTAGAAAGCGACGTGTGCGCCGCCATGAAAAGAAGTACCTCAGTGGTAGCGGTTGAAAATAAGACATTGCTGGTCCCGCTATCGAAAATGACGCTGCGCTGCGTGTTTAAAAGGGATGTGGTCTTGCCGTTAACAGACAAGCGAGGTGACAAAAGTCGCCAGGTAGAGGAACTTCCGGCGGGCAGAGAGGCAAACGTAGGGTTACCTACAGCTAGGTCGGCCGAAGTCGAATGAAGAAGATAGATAGATAAGGACCTTTGAACTTGGTATTGTCAATCCCACCGATTGTTAATTCAGCGTTACCGACGGCGTTCGGGGTTAAGAAGAGACTGAACAAAGCTGCGCGAATATTTCAATATCGACCTCCCTGAGCACAACATTTTGCCTTACAAGGGAGACCCTGGCTTATGAGGCTGGCAAAGAATCCTTGTGCAGTTGCACTCATCCCTGCAGACTGTGTGACTATACAATGTATCATGAGGGGTAGAGCTTACCCTGTATCCCACTGAATGGGTCAATGTTGAAGGCCGGCGTCTGGTTTGTAATGAGGAACAAGCTAACGGCGGTGGCTTTGAGACCACCAACGGATACGGTATCGCTCGCGCTACGCAGAGTTAACTTATAGTTAGATCCTACCACAGGATCGACACCGACACCAGTAGAGAAGGTGATACTGCTAGTCCTTCCTCCGTCGACGAAGGTAGAGCTCTTCGAAGAATCGAATTGCTTTTGTGAAGCACACGCCTGTCCACATAGCGTGCCTGGGAACACCGTGTTTCAGGCAGGTGCGTCTTGCGAAGATGTGGATGACTTACTAGCGAATTCGAGAGAAGAGCTTCCTGTATCAAACACAACCTGAAAGCTCCGTATATACTATGAGCATCTGTCTACAGAAACGCGACATACCGTAATGTCCTGAGGCGGAGTCCCCACTAGATTTCATCGATATCAGTACTGCTAGGAACGCATCGTCTGGGACGAGGCCAACCAGATATATTCCCAAACCATCTGTTGATGGAGAGTTAATACTTGCAATAGAAGGAAGATTTATGTTGAATAGTTACTGGAGATCGGTGCCTTTGAAGAAATCTGCCAACGGAATATTCGAAGGGGCCAGTGCTCTCCGTTTCAAAGATGCTCCTGAGGGGGCAATACGGGATTCCAGATGAATGGTTTGTGGGATCTGACCCAGCACCTGTGTGGCAGCGAAAAGGACAAGTCCAAGAAACACTGGTGAAAGCCGCTTCATCTGTAAAAATTTCGGGGTATCAGACCACTTGACGACATTGAAACCGTAGCTTATAAGGCGAAACGACGATACACTGCGTGAAGAAGCAGTAGAATGAGTCAAAAATAGCTCAGAAGAGTTGGTTTGGAGGTTCCCGAGTGGCCGTTGGGACGGACCATGTGGTACGAAGATAAAGATAGCCTAGGAGCTCCGTCCACAACCCATCTCCCCACGATTCCCATAAGGCCAACCAACAGAGAAGTATGTTTCACATGCACAAGTCTCCGAAGACCATTGGAAGACGCCAAACTATTTCCAGTTCGCAAGCTGTCTGGTGTGGAAGGATGGACGCTGGGTCTGCTGGCAAGTCCTGGGGACAAGGGTTTGAATGCTATTACCGATGCGGTATGTAATTCCTGAATGGGCATGGGCTCGGAGGTGGCGCAGGGAGTGCTAAGACTTCATGCGGGAGAGCATGAAGTGACCTGAAGTGACGGTTTTCTTCTATAAGTTACAAGTCGTGATAGACGAAGCCCAGCTGGCGCCTAGGCCTTAGGTTGGATAGTGATAGTGAACTCAAGACTAAGTGTGTTTACATCAGCTGAGTCCAGCGAATGATGAGATGACGTTGATCACATTTGATTCCTTCCGACCCCCAACGACTGGATAGTCAACACAGTTATGGGTGAGTTTCCTGTATCTCTAGATCTGACCTTCCTTGAAATATCCTTTTCCACAGCTACCGCAGAAACAGTCAGCTTGAACGACCCTCATCCACCGCAACAGAATGCTATAGAAGCTTTCACTGTCGCGCGTCCAGCGATCAGAGCAGAAATAATCAGATCGCGGCGCCATTGGGACCAGCATGAGCCCAGGATGTGGTCAAGGGCTGCTGGGGTCTCCGACCAAGAGCTGACCAACTTTGATATCGAGAAAGACTTGGTTGAGGTCCGTTGTCTATACGTTTAGGGAGTCGCTGCTGATAGCTGGAGTTGCAGGTTCGAAGTGCAGCTACTGCGTATGGGACCATAATATTTGGAAAGATAAAGATACCTGCTATCAAGGACGATGACGGCGAGGGCTTTGTTCACGTCAGGTGCGCCCTCCAAGGATGATCGTCTAATCGCTGCATTGCTAATACCTTCCAACTAGAATCCACGACCCACCTAATAGAGTGAGTGGTTAATTTTCGAATGCTGGTTATACTCGCTGCGTTGCTCACTGGGATATGACTAGGGCAAAGACGATATTCTCTTCCATTCTTTGTTCACGGACGAAGCTACCTGGCGTGCAATTCAGACGGCGGACACTGCACTGGAATTTTTCAACGAGTGAACAGTGAATCAGGATTAGCATGCAGTTGTAACAATGTAATACCATGAAAGTAACAGACAAGGCATGTTGAGAACGAGAAAAATCTATCGGGTATATACTTTACTAGTAGAGTTAATTGTACACAAAGTTGGAAGGCATAAGTTACGGATACTATGACTTCTTACCTGCTTCTTACCAGGAAAGTAGGCTGCGAGGCAGAACGCACGACAGATATACAAATCTGTGCTCAGACATCGGCATGAGGTAAAAGGGCAGGACAGATTGTACATGAGACGATCGAAAAATCTATCGGGTATATACTTTACTAGTAGAGTTAATTGTACACAAAGTTGGAAGGCATAAGTTACGGATACTATGACTTCTTACCTGCTTCTTACCAGGAAAGTAGGCTGCGAGGCAGAACGCACGACAGATATACAAATCTGTGCTCAGACATCGGCATGAGGTAAAAGGGCAGGACAGATTGTACATGAGACGATCAAAAACTAATGTCAAGACATAAAGAATCCATGCAGCCTTGCAAGTAAAAAAATATAACGGAAATAACACATGTAAAAAAGGAATAGCAGCGGTAGGCCATTCATAGCACACAAAAGGAAAGGAGAGTGTAAGTACATCCATAGTGACATGACGCTAACGAGGTCCTAATCATGACGGCAGCGGGTACATCAGCGTGGCTTTCTCTGTAGGCCACAAGCATCCAACGGCATCCGCACCAGCACCAAGTGGGACCTGGAATGGCAGGGAACTGGCGTAACCAGCGACTGATGGCATGGGCCCGAAATGTTCGAAGATCGGATTGTGTTTGTGTGCCACATTCGTAGTATGGAGAGGTGTCTTCTGTAAGCACGGGGCAATATCGGAGGTGTCCAGCCACGGCCATGACTCGGAACTGCTGATGCCCAGATGCCCCGAATTGAACGTTCCCATCGAGTCGTCCAAGAAGGACGACATCTGGATCGTACGGTCCCCGGAACATGATTCTGTCGACGATGGCGAGTAGCTGAGCCCAGGCGTCTGTGGGCTCGGGCTTAGGCTAATCTTTTCCGTGTATTGGGAGCATGCCGATGTTGACGGACACAGATCCATGGGCTGAGGCGAATGAAACATCAGTAGGGCTCGAAAGAATATAACAATAGTATCACCTTCAAAGGATAGGTTTCCGCAAGTGACATCTGATCTGGGTAATACATGTCGTTCTCACTAAGGTCAGATGAACAAGATGACGTGGGTTCGAAGTCCGCCAAGGGGGATGATCCAAAGGTACGTCGATAGGGACCGGGGCTGGGGCAACATAGGCTTCCGTAGGAAGAGTAGCGCATCGTCGAAGACCACGATGTGTCGAGATACTAGACCCAGGGAATGACGCAATGCACTTCTCATCCTGAACCATGAATGGGTGTTGAGCGGGCGTTGTAGTGAACAGAGACCCTTCGCTATGAGACCGTACAACTGGTCGATTGGTGGAAGGGAGGAGCGGGGGAGAAGGAGCTTGTGGTGCTGCTGCTGAAGGTTGTTTTCCGACCCATAGACGCCACTCGAGAGCCTCACCCAATGCCCGTTCACATCGGCCGATTTCGCGTGGAGGTAGACCGGATAGCTTCGCCCAGGCACGATTCGAGTAGCACTTATCCTGCGTAAACTTCGACGCAAGAATCAATGATGCCAAGAAAGCACGACGAGGACAAAGAAGGGGTGATGGGAGGGGAGGAAGAGAAGGCAGAGCGGGTCCAGGGGGGAGCTTCTGACTAGCAGGATCGTTGCTTGCGTGCGAGGAGCTTGCGAGGTTGTCGAGGCAGTTGTCTGGACCATTATCATATATTCGGACAGTGGCCATCAGGTCATCATCGGTGCATGCATCATTGCTTACAACTGAATCGAGACTCATAGCGAATTCGGATTCGCGTTCTAGTTCAGCCGGGGTTGCAATGGTGACTCGGTCGCCTAGATCCGGCTCGCCTTTGACGCCGTCACCAGAGTGCTCTTGTTGAACAAGTTCAGGGACCTTCGCCCGGATTGCTTCAAGGTAGCACAGAGCTGTTTGGAGAACACATCCTGAGGTGCGAGAGCGCCTTAGGACCTCATGAACAAAGGCCTTGATCGGCACAAGGTTACTACGTGTACCATGTGTGCTTGCGATGTCTTGTTCGGATAGGGGAAGTACTTGGGCGAGCGTCGAAGGTGATGGGGACGATGACGACGCCGTGAGGGTAGGTGAAGGGAGGGTGGAAGGCGAAACGGGTGATGGGAGCTGCGTGTTTCGGGTTCGGTTTCTTGTAGAAGGCTTCTGCTCGATCGGATTGTGTTCATACGTAGCGCCTCCCGTGACCATCGACCGAGCCGATGCGATGAAGACCGGAGGGATGTCTTGGGGACGCCATATCTCGCATAGGGACTTTACAGCTTGATCTTGAAATGTTCATTTGTCAGCAATAGAAAACAGATGCTGTAAAGAAGGCTCGGAGGAGGATGAGCTGCTCACCAACTAAGCTACTTGTATGCTTGTTCCGATGGGAGTCCCTTAGAAGCGGATCCTTTAACTGGGCAGCTGCAGATGGTAATATTTGGCGGATGCGTTCAACGTCGCATGCGGGAGTGGCAATTTGTGGTGATGATGATACAGAAGAGGCGGGGGTATTCAGATAAGAGGTGAGTGGAGATGATCGAGACGAGGAAGACGAGCATGAAGAGACGGGAATAGATGTGTAAGGTTGCCAGCGTACACGGGTACGAGTAGCTGGTGGAGCCCGGTGGGCGAGCGAATGTAAGGCGTGCATGATATAGATTCTTGGGACTGAGCGGTGGTGTTTGAAAACAAGATTGCGAGAGGGCCAATAGAGAGCGGGGGTTACTGCAGCGGGAGGGACTGTAAAGGGAGATTAGGTTGACTTAGAGTACGCATTAATGATTAAAGTAGCGTAGGATCCGGAAGAGACAGCGGCAAAGAAAGGTTTGGGAAGCGCAGAGACGGAGAATTTGGGCGACGGGCGGGAAAATCGAGGTATGGAGAATGAATACATTTCAGCTAGTGGGTTAGAGCCGGACGTCCAAATCAACGATTTGGACTATCCGATACAAAGTCTTTTCGTCGGCAACGAAGGACTTTGTTGGTGAATTCTGGTGATTTGCAGGTAGATGCGAAAGGGCTTGATAACGGTTGTTGT
>JACGCN010000111.1:0-48647 GCA_014905825.1 Lyophyllum atratum | reverse complement strand
ACACGACGCAGCGTCCCAAGGTTGCCTTTCTTCTGCCTGTACCAAATATGCTTAAGGATTGAAGCGAATGGAGTAACACCTGGTACCAAATTATGGGGCTGTGATTTATCGAGAGTCGACGTGAAGGCTCACCGATACCCGCGCCAATCAGGACTGCCACTTCGACGTTGAAGACATCTTCAGCTGGTGCGCCATATGGTCCATCAATTCTAATCGCGGGGAGAGGGGTAGCGTTCGCGCCAGAATCAAGCTCTACGAAGTCTCCACGACTGCCTGTCTTCTGGTCCTTCTCAGCACCTTTCATCGCGGCCTGCGTCATGGCCGCAACTACTGATGGGCCAACGCCGAGTCGTTCACCGAGTCCACGGGTGAAGTCACCCACTTGACGAATGTGGACTGAAACATACGGATCTTCAGGAGCAGACGTGATGGTGAACTGTCGTAAAAAGTCATCATTAGATACTGTCAGCTGATCAGTAGGGACCACTGACTGGATGCCATTGCCAGCGAGAGATCTCCGGACTTGAACGAACAACCATTGCCCAGCGGTATATTTAAAACTCGGCTTAACAATTCGAAGCTCCATGGCGCCTATCCGAATAGAAAATCAGCCCAAGATACAGGGAGAGTTGTATAAGTGTACAAACCACTAGGGTGAACAAGAACCTTGGACAAACGGGTAGCTCTCCTGGCACGATATTCCCTGTAAACACGCTCGCCGAAGTAGATAATTCCAGGCCAGATGATGAACCTCCAGCTCAAATACCCAATGCAGTGATCCGTAGAGTAGAAGGGGAAGTACGGGACAAGATCCGGGTCGACGGAATCACGGACGAAACATCCAGTGGCATGGGTATACAGACCAATCATAAAGAAGAATGCAAGGTGGTGGGGTGTACCAAAAGGCCTCAAAGCATTGGGCACGTATCTTGTGATGGGCAGTCGTGTACATGGCAAACATTATTAGGAGCATAAAGTGACCGGTTATGCCACCTGGCTGTGTGTAGTGAATCTGGAGAGCGGTTTGTTTCCGGATTTCTGAACGGGTATTGATCTAAGCTGAAATTAAACAAGAAGAGCAGGACATACGGGTTCGTTCGACGTTGATGAAGTTGACATAGTGTGCCGTGGTGTGAACCACTGCCCAGAAGGCCATGGAGTAGCAACCTGTCGATGAAACCAAATGTTCTCGTCCGCGGGGAAAAGCCAAGTCAGTCTGGGGCGAACAACGCGGAGGATGTTGCGCAGCATTGGTATGAGGATCAAGCCACCGTCAAAGGCCAGGACAAGGCCAGCGCCGCGTGAAGACCAGACGGAAAACCCCAGAGTGTTGAGACCAGCCAATCTCTGGTTAGTTTGCTGTGGACGAGCATAGGTAAGGGGATCCAAAAGACAGACTATGGAGAAACAGCGTACCTGACTGTACCAGCCATACGCAAAGAGGCCTAGATGGAGACCATAAAAGATGACGTTAAAGGCAAGCCTTCGCGGGACGAGGAACTCTCTATGGAACCAGCTTTCGCCCATGGTGGATGCGGGTAAGTGTAAAAGGAGAGGTCCGGGTCCGGCCAGACAAGTAGAAAAGAAAGGAGAGGGGAGGTAGAGAAGGAGGGGAAGGAGGGAGACAAAGGAGGGAAGAAGGCGGTAATCTGAGCTGGGTCTGACTTCCTTTGTAGATGTTGTTTGTGACCATGACAATCTTGACTTGATCCCATCGGTCAACTCGGTAGCAGACCCAACTTCATGGGTTGATCCACGCTGCTTTACTACAGTTCCTCTACTAATTATACACTGCCCGTTTACCTACTCCTCGTATCGATATGCCACCATCGCCTCAATCCGATGCACATCCGTGCTGAAGCTCCTCATCTTCACCTGCTGGCTCTTACTTGCCTCGATCGCCAGCGGATCTGTGTCAACCCACTCTCCAGCTGGCACATCTGCCGACTCCGACGTATACGCCAAGATGTTGAACACTGTTGGCTCTTGAATCACCGGTAGATAGGTCACCATCGAAATTATCTGCTTCAGAATCGCCCGACGGATTTCGGACTGAATTTCTGCTTCAGGCTTCGCTGATATCCTGTACAGTGGTAGTAGTTAGATCCCCATCGAGCATGCAGCAAACATGACATTACGGTTCTGTCGAGTCTGTCGGTTGTTCTAAGTTTGATGTCAAACACCCATCGTTCAAGGGTGTTCGAGTATCTTTGGAAATGATGGCGAGGACAAGCTGCGTGACAGATCCGGTGAGAAGCCACTCTGTTGCGTTGGTATCAGTCTCCCAGGTCCAATACATATATACCAGTAGGTGCTCACTCTGACCTGTTTGAGAATCCTGATAATGTAATTCTCAGATCATTGCTACAGACAGAGTCTGCATACCTCTCAAGGTTTCTCAAGGGCAAGATCCTGAGTGACGATCACGGTCTGTCCATACTTCTTTCACCATGTGAAAATCATTCGGATGGGTATACTTCACGCTGGAACAGTATGCTGTGAACGAGTTGGAGAGTGGCTCTTTCAGGAGAGCTGGCAACGTACGCACGTGTTTACGGCATATTTGAAGAACTCTGTGACGAGAGTAGTAGATCCTTTGAGAGTAATTGCCTGACGGTTTGCTTGCTTGAAGGCCATGGTGGTGGTGGTCCTGGTCCAAGTCCAGCACGACGCGACTAGGATCTGAACGTCCACGTGCAACACGTGATATCAGCATGCCATTGCCAACAGCGCCACCACTTTTGGCAGTGTACCATAGTATGTCTGTTTGCAAACTCCCCCAGCGTCCTCACAATCCCCAGCGGCCCCATCTCCCTCGCAAGAATCCTCACAGAACTCGTCTCAAACAGATCGCGTCGTACTCGAATATCTACGTTTCCCGTGGCCACACTGCAGCAGAGAAAGCCCTCCTCGATGAAATCGAGGCAGCGTCCCCAGATGATAAGGGCAAGGGCCGGAGACCATCGATGCAGATGAGCTAGTTAGAACGCTTGCCGTGTTTGCACATAAACCGTCTCGTCCCAGGGGAGAATATTTTCAAGGATTCGTCTAGTGTGCTGCAGGAACTCACAGCGATGGGAAACCCGTCCAACATACAGAATCTGATAGCAAGCATCGGCTCGGTTGGTGCAGAAGAGATACTCTCACTGGATCCCACTGATAAACAGGAGGGTTTCCGAGAGCTCGAGGCATGGGTCGATGGATCTTTAGACATGTACAGGGTATGTCTCTCTTCGGCGCGCTCAATGTACAGCCATGACCACAGACTCCTAGCCTGAATTTCGGCCTATTTTGTTCCCGATTTTCTGTCATTTCTACCTGGATCTCATCCAGCATGGATTCAAAGACGCAGGTATCCACAGCTTGATTTTTCTCGGTCCAGTCACTCGGTTGACGCGTGTACCTTAGCCTTGCGGTTCTTCTCCACGTTCTCCTCATCGCTATCACCATCTCATAGCGCGACACTCCATCATATCTCAACTCTGCTGCTTCCAGCGCATGTCCAGAATGATGAACTGGCGCAGCGTTTCCGAAATGAAAAATTCTCTGTTCGGATGAGCCGTTCTGGCTTTGGCCTTCTTGTTGGATGGCTTACGGAAGGCGTTGGAGGCGAGGCTTTCGGTGCCGGTGACGGATTTACTGGTGAGAAGGGAAAACGAGGCCGTGCCGCCGTCATGCGGGTCGTGAATAATCATCTTCGCTTCGATGGTAACTATACACTTCCTGTGCATTCTGCGTATAATATCTTGTTTACCTGAAATATAGTAACCTCCTCGAATCCATCTGCCGTTTCGCCCCATGCTTGGGAAGAGTCGACAGGTTTGCTATCATCATTGTTACCCAAAACAGGTGGATCCGCAGCCGCTAGCTTCACCAACCCCCAGGCGTTCAATTCCTCAAAGGGTGATCTCAAGCTGGGCCCGGCTCCGATCTCAGATGAGCTACGTACAGAGGCTGAGCGAGTCTTGAGAGAACAAGCAATGGTTGAAAGAGATCCCACGGCGCAGTACGACTTCCAATTTCCAAGACCGGTAACTCTGCCAGGGATGGTGATGCCAACCGAGTTGACCTTCCTCCCCATCCCCCCACCTTCAAGACGGTCGATGTTGAGAGGGAGGTCAGTAATGTCCGTGATGCACGAAAACGAATACGCCTCGAACCTTCTGTCCTCGCAAACATTGATGTTAACTCTCCACAAGCCGGCACTGTGAGGGCTCGTGCTCTTCCAAGTATATGTGCCTATACTCTGCACGATGTTGCAGAAGGGTAGGGTTTCCTCTCCTCCCTCTGCGCCTAAATTTCATTTGTTGCATCTACAGTGCACCGTGCTGTACATTTTCCCAAGATACTTCACTCATGGCTGCTGGATTTGCCGAGAGCTATATTAGGCTCTGGAGTTTGAAGGGGGAAAGACTCCAAGGGCTGAGGAGCGATTTCTCTTCCAGTTCCATCAAGGACGGTCAGTCAAGTTCTTTTCTGATGTATTTCCCCGAATTAGGCCTGAACATCGACTTTCAGCTTCGTCCCTGCACAAGATACGAGAGAAAAAAGGGACCACCACTCGAAAACTAATTGGGCACAGTGGGCCTGTATATTCAGTCGCATTTGACCCTGTTGGTGGATCTGCTACCCCTCCCAAGTACCTCCTTTCAGCTTCTGCGGATGCAACGGCTCGACTATGGTCTATGGATACCATGACCAATATTGTAGCATTCCGCGGGCACGAAAACCCGGTATGGGATGTAAAATGGAGCCCTATGGGCATATATTTTGCCACCGCAAGCCGCGATAGGACCGCTAGACTCTGGTCGACTGACCGTACCTCGTGTCTGAGGGTATATGCTGGACACTTGAGCGATGTTGATGTACGTCAGGATTTCATCCTCTCTTCTTCTATGTATCCATCGTTTTTGGACAGTGTGTTCAATTTCACCCGAACTCACTATACCTTGCGACTGGTTCAAGTGACTGGACAGCGCGGCTGTGGGACATTCAGCGTGGGTCTTGTGTTCGTGTCTTCATTGGACACCAGGGGGCCGTCTCCTCTCTTGCTATCAGCCCTGACGGACGCTATTTAGCAAGCGCGGGTTTGTATATGCGATTATTCAGCGCTTTCATCTATTTACGCCTCTACAGGAGAAGATCTTGCTATCAATATATGGGATATTGGGTCTGGAAAAAGGATCAAGAAAATGACGGGACATAGCGCGTCCATCTACTCCCTTGCTTTCAGCATGGAATCGTCGTTGCTGGTAAGTGGGGGCGCTGACTGCACCGTGCGATGCTGGGATGTAAAGAGTGCCGGAGGGCAGAAAGAGAAACCACGGGAAAACGGAACGATGGGTCTGGCAAATGGAGAGACCGCATCACAAAGTTATGGAGAGGACGATAATTCTGAAACGTACGGCGGCTCCTTTTGACCATAGTTGATGCTAACCAGTATGTACAGCACTGACCTCATAGCAACATTCCCGACGAAACGGACGCCAGTCACTAACGTCCAATTCACGGCTCGAAACCTTTGTTTAGTGGGTGGTACATATACCTCTCCGGAATTACGTTGATTCCAGTTGTCCTTTGCGTGAGCATCCATATTGCTCCTTTTATTGACAATCTACTAATAATCCAGTTCTAGATGTATAATATACAACATCCATATATCATATCCGAGTCGTTTTCGATCTCCTCGTTCCTCGGTCCACTTCCTGTAAACTGTTAAAACTGTGTTCTTCACGCCGTGGACATGGGAGATAAATTTAGCCATATGTTGGTATAGACAATTTTCCTTGCTCTGTCGAGCGGTGTCTTGTATTCAGGACCTCCGATGTGGTCACTGATAGGCTCCAAGTCTAAGGAGGCTTGATAAGAGGATGTATCGCATGAGTGAGAGGACAAAGGGGAGAACTGCGAATTAAGTTTGACTTGAATCAGTTTGCTGAGAGCAGACATAGTTCTCGTCTCTCTTATTGGCCTACGATCGAAAATGAGATTAGAGGGAGGCTTGATCAAACTAAGTTGATTGAACTGACTGCGTCGTTGAGTCCTTCAACGACCTTGTCATCAGGCCTCTGGAAGTGCTTCGCTACTGTATCCCGATCGACCGGTGTGAAGTGAGTGAAGAATCGTCAAAGGTGGAAACGTCTTCGGCTCAAGTTCAAAATTTGTATGAGTTGAGTACAGGGTACTTATACCATCCTAGAACAAAAATCACGGCCTTCTGGAGTCTGGAGGTGCGCTCGGCGCTCGCGGTGGCTCGCGTGCTTGTAGAATGTCAGATCACGTGGCTATAATTGCTTCGCGGTGAACGGCCTGTGGTTGAGCCTGCCACTTACTACTCTGACTGTCCACATTGTTGGCGCCTCTTATTCAGCGTCCCACCAACTATTCTCCCGGCTTCCAGACACGGTCAGTCCTCCTGAATAAGACCTTGTGCGACAGTGTCTTGACTCTGGCCCTGTCCAAAGATGGACACTATGGAGGTGGATGTTGCAATGAGCAGCGCCTTTCCTCAAACCCCAGGCCAGGCGCGGGATCAACAAGATCTTGGCGTGCAAAGTATACCCGTGTCTTGTAGTTTCATTGCACTGGATCTCACGAATCTCCTCGGAAACAGCCCCGCCACCAACAGCACCAGTGCCCTCCCGTGATAACTTCCGCGACATCCAGGTCAAGGTACACATACGCAGGCCCGAGAGGGACTCATGGGTATACATGGGCAGGGGTCTGGTAACACAGGAAGTCACGGGTCATTCGTCTCGAGTTGGTGCGGCAAACCTCCTTTATCTCTTTTGACAAAACTTTCTAAAGACATTCGATCTTCGAAGTGGTTCGCACTGTGTCCACCGGAAAGGTCATGTCAATCTTCAGTGAGGTGCGCCTTCTCATAATACTTGACGAATGCGCTGGTTTTAACGCGCTTTACAATCGCTAGACGTCAGATCTCCAAGCCGAGAAGCGGGGCAACTTCGTTGTCGTTGGCTGCGTCGAAGGAAGTCGTGTCGTCTCCTGGTCCTTAAACGTAGGTGTCTTGACATGTCTCTGTTTACGCATTATGAAATGTTATATTCTCAACTCAGGCGCTTAACAACTCTGAAACTCTCCGCCTGCTTGCCAGCATCGAGCTCGCGTGCTACAGGTGCAAACAGGCTCTCACAGATCCTCGACTTCACCACAAAGGGCGACGCCGAATTGAACGAGTCATAAAGGACGATCGTCGAAGAAGACACCGCCGACGGAAGGACCAGGAGGCACTCATCGATGCCTTTGCAAAGCAAAACCTGAGCACGGAACCTCAAGCAACTGCATCTGAGGTGCCTGGTGAGTAGGATACAACAACAGAAGTAGACCCCTGCCTCTGGAACGAGGTTTCGCCATCTTGTAGCCTATTTAGACACGCTTCAAAGTCGACGCGTGTGTATCCTTAGATTTCTCCATGTTTTGCTTCCGTATCACCCAGTCAACAGTGTAACTGCTTTGTTGTGCATCCCGAACGTAGGTACCTAGTTATGTACGTGTTGGAGGAATTTCTTTTTCAGAGTTTTGCAATAAGTATATAATATCAACAGCACCGTCGGAATAGACGAACGATGTTATGATGCAAATTCAGGCGATCTATACAACCGGCCAGGTCAAGGTAGAAGCCAACCCATAAATCCCGAGTACAACGTTGATATCCTAGGAGTCCAAACCTGTAAAGACTGCATGCGCAGAGCGATGAAAATAGATATTGTGGGAGATGTATGTTGAGATATAAAAACAACGAAGAGCAATGATCTCCATACGCAGTAGGTATATGCATCCGGTGCTGAGAAGCAGAAACCGAAGAAAAATAAGGATAGCCCGCACACTATGATGAGGTCGGTCATGATCCCGATGGCGGACTGCCATACGAGGAGGATGTGGGCGCGGATGTCGCGGCACGTCCACGCCGCTCGGAGTATTGAGGAGGCAGCTCTACAACACCGTCTTGGTTCGGCGGAGGTAATTCGTCTTCCACATCAGTGTGTACGATGAAGCGCGATGGCGTGTAAGTCGACACTCCAGCTAGCGCGGCTTTTCGCTGGGTGGTCGTCATTGAGTCTCGTGACGACGACTGATCAGAGTTGTGAAGGTCGAAGGGCTGAATAGCCGCCGGAGGGGGTCCATGACTTGCAGTGTACGGGTTGAATGGGTCGGCATCGGAGCCAAATGAGCGTTGTGGATAGTGAGATGGTGCATATTGCGATTGAGACGATGGTTGGTACTGCGAAGGTGCCTGATATTGGGATGGCGATTGGTATTGAGACGGTTGGTACTGGGATGCAGATCCGTAATCCGATTGCTGGTACGGTTGTTGGGGTTGCGGGCTATCTACGAAGGGATTGTATTCGTACGCGGCACCGCCAGGCATCAATGGCAGTGGCGATGCCGAGGCAGCGGCGGCGGCAGCAGAAGGGTATGGATAGTTACTGGGCGCATGCGTAGGATCATATGTTAGATCCAGTTCCGTACGCGAACGTCTGCTGTTAGAATCCCGTCTTTTCCGTAGGCAGAAAAGACCCAAGGTGATCGTCACGGCAAGAAAGATGAGAGCACCAATGACTGTCCCCGCGATCGCAGCTATTGATGTCTTATTCTCCGGTTCCGATGTTGACGTCGGAGAAGGAGATGAAGTGTCAGATGGTGATGGGGTCTTGGTCGACGTCGGATTCGAAGTTGAAGTTGAGCCGGTGGCTGTGGAAGATGGGGAGGCGTTGTTAAGACACGTCATGTCGTCAGTGATACCAACGGTTTTGACGTCGGAAGTTCCGCCGTTGCGGCCTACAGCATCCACCATTGTGAATAATAATGACGTTCCGGCAGCTACGTTGGCAGTCCAGCTAAAAGATGTAGATCCCATGGGAGGCTGGAGGATGAATGATGTTCCTCCTGGTATCGTTCCCTAGAGCAGTCGTAAGGTAAATAAGCGTTACATGCCGTATCCAGTGATACGCAAGTATACCCACAATGATAGTAACGGGCTGAACTGCTTTAGTAAAGCCAGTGAAGCTGTATGGCCTGTGAAGAGAAGGGAATTGAGAAAACACGGGAGTGTAGGAGGGTGTGGCTCACCTGCACTGCTGCAATGCAGAATTCAACTCGAATGAAAAGTCGACACCTGACAAAGATGGTGAGGTCTGTCGCACGAGCCCGAGATGAGAAATGTTATTCACCTGGGTCAACGGTGTTACAACTTCCGCCCTGCGATGCTCCAGTAGTGAGGAGATCAGTCGTTCCCCCACTTGCATAAGCCGTCGCGTCCGACATCGTGATAACAAATTTTTGCTTCTCAACGAAAGGGACCTGAAGAGAAAATGAACCTTTGCCATTGCTAAAAGACTCGGCCGGTATGGAGACATTTCGAGGTGTTCCAAAGGTCTGTTATCCCGTTCAGCAAAATGTGCAAATTGATACATGGCGTTTAACGAGTTCGTACCGGATCCAAGAGCAACCGGAAAGGCGGGGTTCCACCTATTTACACGAGTGAGTAAGGTCGTGTGGCGCACGAAAGAGGATGCTAACCTGTCCATGAAATGGTCATGGCATCACACTGAGTTGGAGATGTTGCGGTGAAGGAGAAGGCATGGGCTGCGGGAGATAGGGTCCAAAAGGCAATAGCGGTCCAAAATAATCCTGGACGGGGGAACATGGGGGGGAGAAAAAGGAGGGACTAGAAAGTAAAGACAGGAACAGGAGGACAACAGGTGGTAAGTAAAGACAGGCGCGCTGCACAACTCCCACCTGCACAGGATTCTGGAGATTGACAATTACGTAACAAATGATCATCACTAGCACTGTCACTTGTGAAATTTCGAATTCAACACCGTGACCCTCATCGCAACCTCTCATCTGACCCGCGTGGAGAGGAAGCAGCTTGTTCTATAGGAAGTCTGGCTGGTGGCGTCGACAGAAGTTTCCAAATGCCTGTACTCGTAACAGAAGGGCGCCGCGCTCATCATCGAGGCCGCTGCTGGTGGTGTCTGCGTAGAACACTCACCGGCGCCCGTCGATGTGAACAATGCATTGAAAGCGCTGGCGTTGCCACCTTCTTCCCCTGGATGGCTTTGTCAATCCGTAAGTTTGACTATCAACGAGAATGACAAGTAAGACAGGGTATCCGCTAAACATATATGGAAACGAAGATGGCATCTTACACTGTGATACCGCGAACTACCACATCGTAGTTTACCAAGATTCAAGCTAGTTGTAGCATGTCTTGCCTAAAAGTTCTCTGCTTTGTCTGTCGCTCTAGATCTAGAGTCAAACGTGAATGGGCGGTCGAATGAATGGCTGCGATCATCACTGTAGCTACAGGGGCTTGTGTTACTTCATGGTTACTAAAGATCATATTTCCGCATGCCAAGTTCGTCCCCTCATCTGTTATCTGGGCACAGCTAGGTATGACCTCTCGCTGCATCTTGCTTCATGGCGGAAGCGCGTTACATCATCCATGTAATACAAGTAATAAAGTGATAGCAATGCGTCAACACCATATCTGCTTTGCTGCGTCGACGAGTAAAGCAAGTTTCTTCCGTTCGTCCTAGTACACAACAGCATCCTATCAATACCCAAAGACATGACCAAAATCAAGACCGTACCTCCTCAGAAACGGGATTGCCTTCCCATACAGACGCAAAACCGCACTGAGTGCTGATACACAATCTAGCTCATTTGTCAGATCGCATGTTGAAGAGCCAAGGGGAGTAAGAAACAGACTGGTTCAAAGCAATTTTACGACAGCGCAGAGGGTTGCCTTTCATCAAAGCCTCTACCGCTTCGTCAACGCGACCTTTCAGCTGTTCTACTGTTTCAAGCTAAGCGACGGCGATTAAGGTTTTTTTTTCAGAGCGATGGCCGCTAAAGGCGCACCTTTGGATTCTTTGTTGTTACGAGACCAAGTACGGCAACCTTGTTCAGCGGAAGGTGCTTTAGTGGCGCAAAGTCTCCAGCACGTTCTGTGTCATATTCCAACTGTCGGGGGTATTTGTCAGATAGGAAGATTGTTACATGAGAAGGAAGCCTTCGACGCACGTAGAACGTGTCCACATCAAGCATATTGAAGATCTTGGCGGCGATTGGAGCGTAGCCGCCCTCAGAGAAGTGCATACCATCCTGATAGATAGGCCATCAAAAACAGTAATGGACCGAGGCGAAGAAGTCAGTGAAAAAGGGAAGGCAGATACCTTAAAATTTCCTCGGCACATGTGAATCCCAATGGTAAGATCATCTGGTCGATCCTGAGTACAGACGTTGATGGCGCGAATGTATGTGTCGAGCAAGGCCTCATGGTCGACACCGGCTTTCACCATCCCTGAAAGCATGCGCTTGGAGCAAAAATAGCAGAATGTCGGGTCATCGATTTGAATGTGCCCTATAAACATGAGATGTGAGGGCCTTTTGAAATTGCTGAGTCGAGGACCTACGACAACCAAGATCATACAACTCCTTGATCTCTGCACGATATGCTACACCCAAATCATCAAAATATTGATCTGGAGCGAACGAAGGTAAGTTAAGCAATAGCAAAGTCTGGAATACGGGATCACCGTCGGTTTTATACACTGAGAGATCGTAGGTCAAGTCAGATCCATGCCGCTGGTGGTACCATGAAGGCGAGCACATGGTGATCTTGATATACTTCACATCCTAGAGAGCGCGGTCAATGCGGACCGTGACACTAGCAGGTGCTGTACCTTTGCCGCAACAAGACTCTTGAGATATTTGAAGTCATCGACGTAGAAGGGCTTGTTGCGCTTAATTTTACCCTAGAAAGAGCGTCAGCTGTGCGCCCCGGGAAGCAGGTACGCCACTCGCAGTGCAAAATATCGTCTCAGCCTCCTTGATACCCGCCATATACATGAGCCGTATGTGGGGGATATATCGCTGTATGAATCGGTCAGCTATCGCGAACGTGATCCAGTTGGTATCCATGCCTTGAAGGCAGTGATTGCGCCTATATTGCAACTGAGAACAGTAGCAGCCGGACTATAGATAAGGCCACCCACAGTTAGGCACTACTGTCATACCCTCAAGGGTCTCGAAGATGCCTTGAAAGAACATCGATCTGCTATGGTCAGAGACGTGATCTACTGCACCTGGAAGGCAAATTACCTCCTCAATTCACCATCAGTTATGGTTTTCATGCCTACATCCTGTTGGAGTTTGACGACGTGTCTGATCGCCTCATCTTCGACTGCTCGCAGTTCTTCCGCTAAACATTGCTTCCGCTCGAATAAATCGCGTTTTTTGAACAGTGTAGCGGGCCGCAGAAGGGAGCCTATATGCTCAGCACGAAAGGGAGGCTTCAGATGCAAGGCAGAAGAGGTGCTCATGGCTTCCAGAACTAAAGAGAGGGTGCTGCAAAACTAGGAGAGGATTGACATATAGGCCTTTATATATTGTGGAATAGCGACGTAATGCTAATCGGGGAAGTGGTCAAGTCGAGACACCAGGAAAGAGGTTCGCTGTTAATCCCTGTTAATCCCCGGGGGGCGATAGTGGCGGCGAGGGTTCCATGGACATGTCACCCAAAAGAACTAAGTCTTTGTACAGCATGGACAGTGATCACATCGACCACTTGTAACAACGGCTGACGGGAAGGTAATGGGTTGGAACCTGAGAGGCATTAGAAGGAAGGCAAGACTAAATGGGGACGGACTCAAGGAAGCGATCAAGATGCACTATGGCAACTAGAAAGGGCGACATGGGTTAGGGTTACGGCTTGATCCGGTTGGTCCTGTGCAGCTGGTGCAAGCCACACATTCTCGATTAGGACGTCCCCCTAGAAGTAAATCGGCAACGGCCTCGACAACGACCTCAAGACCAACGTATGCTCCTCCTCGTCGTGGTCACTGATGCATAAGCTGATTCTGTGATCTTTTACAGCTCAAGACATGGGTTTTGCACACAACAACGGTCAGCAAGCGTTTATATCTCTTCAACTCGTATTGAATGTTGCTCCCCAGTCCTTCACGATAACCATTTCCGAAAGGACTGGCAGAGCCGTGTCCGCACATGGTTCGACCAGCCAGGACGCAAACTCCGCAGACGCAATGCCCGCAAGGCCAAGGCCGCCACCCTCGGCGTTCGTCCCCAGTCCCTCCTCCGCCCCGCCGTCCGCGGCCAGACCGTCCGCTACAACCGCAAAGTTCGCGAGGGACGTGGCTTCACACTTGCTGAGCTCAAGGAGGCCGGCGTTGGAAGGAAGGAGGCCCGGGGTGTTGGTATCGTTGTCGACCACAGGAGGAGAAACCTGAGCGAGGAGGGCAAGAAAGTCAATGTTGAGAGGCTCAAGGCGTACAAGTCCCGCCTGATTGTATTCCCTCGCAAGTCTGGCAAGCCCAAGCACGGCGATTCATCCGTACGTTTTGTGACCGAACAACCTGGATATTATATACATTACCTTACGACTTTCTTTGCACAGGCGGAAGACCTCAGCGCCGCGACGACCCGCGCTGCCATTCCTCTCCCCGCTGTCGATGCTGCGGAGCCCCCACGAAAAATCACCGCCGAGGAGCGCGAGTTCAAGGCATTCAGGACGCTCCGTGTCGCGCGTGCCAACGCCCGACACGAAGGTGCTCGCAAGGCTCGGGCCCAGAAGGTCAGTTATTCTATCATTCAGGTCTCTTTACAATGACTAAAAGCAAACGTTTACAGAAAGAAGAGGAGGAGGCAGCGAAGAAGAAGTAAATTGTTTGACATCATTACCTCTTGTTGTCTTGTCTGCCCCCCTATGCCCATCACCAGTCCATTACAAAAGGTCGGCGCCTCTGATGAGCCGCCGTTTTATTGCAACCATGCCTTATGCACTGAATATGAGCACATTTTCATGGAATTCTAAATGTAATGGATGCGACGTTCCATGTGGGGTATGTATATAAATCTAGTGTAGTCCAAGGCGAGTTCGAGACTAAACCTCACGCAACCTTTTTCTGGGTCAACCGCTTCTCGATCGCTTCCTTTGCCTCGACATTGGCCACCTTGCCCATCAACTTGACTTGTTCCGCCACACCCCTTAGTACCCCAATCACCTCGGCGTTTCCATCGACGAAGCCGAATTCAGCATAGACCAGTCCTTGTTCGCAGGCGAACTCTTTAACTAGGAGGCTGGCACGCTTGAGATTGTGGCGAGGAAGTCGAGGAAACAGGTGGTGCGTAACTTGAAGGTGGAGACCACCATGAATGAAGCTGATAGATTCGTCACATATCACGTCCGAAGTCGTACGCAATTGGCGGTGTGGGAACGATTCAGTGGGACCAAGGTCGGCCGTGGACATGGAGAAATGAGATAAGACAATCTGCAGATAGGGTTAGCAGGAGAGATGCGCTGGCAACGCAAAATACGGACTTGGACGTGCAAAGGGCTGGTCACGATGTGACTGACGAGGAGATAAGCCAGAGCCATTTGCCACGACCCACACCCGTAGAGCACGCGCCCGAACCACAACCAGAAGAAGATGAGTCCGAGGAGTTCAAGGCCCCATGCCCATCGGCCGCCCCTTGCACGGCGAGTATCAAAAGCACTCTTATAGATGTATGCATAAGAATTGACATAAAGGTTGAATCGAGCAAAGGCCATGACGATGTAGAAGAGCTTATGCTGAATAGCCACGAAGATTTTGGCAAACCGATCAAACCACATCGTCCGTTTATAGTACGAAGACCACAAGGAGTCCAAAAATGCCGGCGATATGGCGAAGAACGGAATGTGTTCGATGTCGGGGTCACTTCAACTTGGTTAGCATGGAATGGCGCAGTTTGAGGGAAAGCGCGTACTGCGAAGGATGATTTGTGACAACTACGGGCATAGGTTAGTGCAAGAGTATCTCGAAGAAAAGAGTGCGCACTATGGTGTACATTATGGTTCTGGGATGAATTTAGATTTAGTGGTGAGAAAACACGGGGTTGGATGACGAAGACGTACCTGCACCCACCAGCCAATGCTTAAACCGCCAATAAAGTCGGCGATCAGGATACCAAGCAGTCGATCGATAGCCCAGTTATGGGTAACGCCCATATGACCCAAGTCATGGGCGGTAAAGACCAGCTGGTGCCACATCAGACCGAGGAAGACTGCACTTGTGATGAACCAGTTATGGTGGTATGCATACACCGATAGACATGCAAGGAACGCGTAACGTAGCACTTCCGGTCCGTAGCCAGTCAGATATGGCGTTTTATATAGGCCCGCATCTATGATGCGTTTGTGCAGCTGCTTGTACGCTTTGGAATGTCCTGTTTGAACCTTAAGGGATAGGGACGTGGTTGGGGGTTCCAGCGTTGCACGGTCGGGTGCAAACTGACTATCATCCTTGGAGACAAGAAGGATTTGCGAAGAGGGGGAGATTGGCGTGTCGACCGTGGAGCGTTGGGCCGTTGCTTCACTGAACCACGTGGACTTTCCATCCGCGGCTGGTTTGCGTACCCAGCCCGACATGACTGGAGGAACGAGTGGTTCCCATAATCCGTCAGTAAGTTCGACGCGTCCAACTGAATAACGGGTTACAAGTGCAAGGGTATGATCGGAATGGTATGCCTCGATTTCGTCAGAGGCATCGCGGCCGACGAAGTGGAGAAGAGCGAGGGAGCCTCCGGGATGGGCATCAAGCCAGGACTGGGGTATGCGGAGAAGATGTCCGTTGTAGACGATGAGATGCTCGCCGGCGAGGATGCGGGCAGCGACCACGTCTCTGGCCCAGGTTTGGTGGGTAGCGCCCATGGTTGGTGGCGGCGCAGAAGGTGGCTGTGCGGGGTATTATATGTGTCCGAATTTGTCAGCTGGAGTAAGAGATAGTCGTGCGATCTCTGTGCCGGCATCGTTCATTTTCAGACCAACCCTCTCCTCGTCGTCCTTCCCGTCGTCCTCGCTGTCCTCCCCGTCGTACTCCCCCGTTCCCGCGTCCCGTTCATCACCTGCTGTGGCCGGGCCGTCGTATCCAGTCACAAGTGCTTGGCGTGTGAAAAAACCATCTTGCCGCTGCCCTCCATCAACAACGAAATGGCTGCCGTCCATCAGCACCCTCCCTCACACCCCCGCATCAGGTCTGCCTCAGACCCCTTTACCGATCCAGTCAACCCAGCTAGGCGGCCTCCTCCTCTCCCTCCAAAGACAAAATCCCAGCAAAGGATGCCAGCTCCTATTTCAAAGTCGGCCCCAACAAACAGAGATCCCCACAATGATATCACAGAAGCTGTTCGCGACACCGTTACCGTCCGTGGGAGCACCGATTACAATCCGCGCAATCGAGTAGGTCGCAGTCAGACTACTGCGTTAGTTTTTTCTTCTCTTTCCCCAATGCCTCGTTCCCCTAATTCTTCACTCCACCACAGAACACCCTCCCCTAATTCTCGCCCAACTCAACCACGCTCCAAATCGCAAGATTCTGCAAATCGCCCTGAAAAATCCAAGTCTTCGGGCAAAAGTCGATCCAAGAAGGGTTCTCAGCATGCGGACGTTATCGACCGCCTCGATTTTACTGGCGTAGGGCCTAGTCAGTTTTGCCCCCCTACCTCCCATTCTTTTGGCCCCGGCTGACTTATCCTGCAGTGTTTCATCATGATGGACCGTTTGACGCATGTGCACCCTCTCGTAACCGCCAGCGCAACAAGGCTCCTATGTTTGCCTGGACTCCTCGCCCTGGTGATGCTCCTCCTGCTGGGGATAGCGCTTATCCCGCGGCCAGCGCCTATACAGCGTTCTCAAACACCAACTATGTAGATCCTCCGAAAAAGAAGGTGGATGCTATCGCAGAGGCGTGGGGTATCCACGAGCCTGAACCATATGAGGAGTTCTTCGCTGGTGGCGGAACCGGAAGAGTCGATGGCGATACACCCGCCAGCTCCATCTACAACGGTCGCGACTCTCATAATTCCCATTCTACCACCCGTAGCGGCAACGGCCAGAAGCGTGCTAAGGATAGCAAGGATGCGCGGGATGTATACCGAGAATATTTAGAAGGAGGGCAGCCCGCGGACGGCAATACAGCCCGACCTCGTATCGCAACTCGAAGAACGCTCGTCCCACCCCCTCAACCCATCTTTGTTCCCGATCCTGCTGAAATGCCTGATAACCCTGATAATCTATCTCCGCCAGCCTCATCCCCAGGCTTCCCCAAGCGGTCCAAATCCCTGATGCATCGTATCCGTAGAATGCGCGAAGCACCCAATGTTCCCGTCGGCTCAGACTACGACCAACCACCCTCTCCGTCCTCCCCAACAGACCCCACTGCTAATTCTGCCCGTCCCACCCATCGTTCGCAAAACTCTTTCCTCGGTCGTTTCGGCGGTGGTGCTCGCAACGCTCAAGTCGGAGCGGACAAGTCGGAACCGTTTGTGTACATTGAGGCACAGAACAACAAGGAACTCCCGGCGCCGCCCCAAGGAGCAGGGGAAACTCCTCCGGACGTACCCGTGGTGGGATACTTTGACGGAACCAATGGTGGCAATACTGGATCACCCGCGCTGGGAAGGAAGACCAGTCTTATGAAGAAAGTCGGCAAGGTCGTAGGTCGGGGCCGACAGTGAGTTTATAGGCGAAGAAGTGCCCTGGGACGTCGGATTCCCGCTATCTTCCGCCTACTCTTATTTTACCACGTAACTCCGCCGACACTGCCTCAATCCTTCGTGTTTCTCTCGTCAATGGCATGGGTGCCAGTCATCCCATGGTCTGTACACACTCCAACCCACCCTTTGCTCCCCCTACTACGGATTTTACCCTCCTCTCTCTTGTGAACTGACATAACTGCACCTCAGTCTCTTGGAATGTTTCGGTGTCAGACCCATATATCCTTTGCCACTCCATAACAGAATACTCGAGGCCACATGTATTCCTGACGATGGTCCTTCTTCACTTGCCACCCCTTTACTGTATCCCTTGTATGCCTCATCTGTTTCAATCCCTTGTACTTTACTTGAAATTCAGTTTTACTCTTGAGCTCCATGCGCAGCTTTCAGGCTGACCTATCTATTACATTCTAACATTTATTCCAGCAGTTCGTAGAGCGTCCTTGACTTCTGCAATCTGAACCTCCTTCCTGTGGAAAATCCCTGCGGCCAGCGCGGCCTCAGCATCCGTATCCCGAAAGACTTGAACGAAATGATCCTTGCTACCAGCTCCACTGCTAGCAACGACCGGAATCCGCACGTTCTTCTTCACAAGGTTTACTAAATCCAGATCAAACCCAATCCCTGTGCCGTCACGATCAATGCTGTTCAACAGAATTTCGCCTGCCCCCAGAGTTTCGACGCCTCGTGCGAGCTCCACAACAGAAAGTGAACGTGATTCACGTCCGCCAGACACGGTACATTGATACCACCAGGCCTGGCCCCGCTCGTTCTCCGCGCCATTGGGTCGGCTCATGACAAGTTCGTCTTTGTATGGTCCATCATATGTCTGCAAATCCACATAAACTCTCCGTGGATCTACCGAGACGACGACAGCCTGTCGACCGTACACATGAGCAATGGTCTCAATGGCACTTGTCCCATCCCCTTTGCCTGACGCACGTAGTCGCTCGACGGCGTATACGGCTTCGGAGCCAATGCTGACCTTGTCAGCTCCAGCGCGGAAGTACGCCCCTGCAACCTCAAGCGCACTGCGCCTCGTGCCGTCCGGGTCGACGGTATCCTTGATGCCACCCCCGATTGTGAGGGGAACGAAAACACATTCTGCAGCAGCCCGTACGACAGCGAGCATGGGCTGATCCTGCAGGGGCGAGTGACGGAATGACGTGATATTGAGGAGACATAGTTCGTCTGCACCCGCAGCGTAGTATCGCGCAGCCAGCGCGACTGGCTTGCCGAGATTCCGCACTGCGCCCGCTGAATTGGTGACAACGGCCATAGACGTGGGTTCTGTCTTCTCACGGACGTCGTACTGATCGCCCTTGGTGACGACAAGGTCACCTTGATCATTTGCACGGACATCCATACACGCGACAATACGTTTCGTCAGACGGTGTTTTGAGTTTTGCTTCGGGGGCGTGCGTGGGGTTAGACGTCCGGACGTAGGCTCTGACCCGGGTTGGCGTAGCCATGCATCGAGAAGAGCAAGGCCAGCAGCTCCGGACTTTTCGGGGTGAAATTGGGTGCCGAACACGTTATCCTTACGGACTGAGGAGATAAAGAGTTCATGGCCGTACTGTGTGGTACTGTGTACCCATTCGGTGGCGTCAGGGTACTGTTTAGGGTTGTACTTTGCACAGTATGAATGGACGAAATAATAATAGGATGACTCGACGGGTTCGTTTGCATCTGTGAGGAGATCGGCGGAATTCCAGCCCATGTGGGGCACAGATTTGTCTGTACTGTCAAAGAGCTCGATGGGGCATGGAACCACTGCCAGTCCTGGAGCGGATGACTCTGACGAGGACTGAAAGAGAATCTGCATGCCGATGCATATGCCAAAATAGGGACGTCCGGACTGAATGTAATCGCGCAAGGGCGTAAGGAGACCACGGGATTCTAGGTACTGAATGGCAGTGCCAAAGGCACCTACGCCGGGGAAGATGAGGGTCTACTGATAGATGTCGGTGTCAAGTCAAGGAGGAGAAAGTGGGTACTGACAGAGGCCTTGTCGAAGTCGGCCGGCTCTGTGATCCAGGTGAAGGTGTGGCCGAGTTTACTGAGAGAATTGGCGAGACTCTGAACGTTGCCTGCGCCATAGTCGAGGAGGTAGAGGGCCATGGTGGTTGAGTGTCGGGCCGGCGAGATGAAAATCTGGTGTGATCGGATTTTTTTCGAAAGAGTTGCGTGCTTGCCCTCCACCGATATTCCGAATTCTACAAAAGGGCGGTCGAGTCATTCCTGCCAACAACCACTCCAGCCATGAACAACAACCGTCTATCCGTCGCTGCCTCCCCCGCCTCGCCCAATCTCTCCGTCCCAGAACACATCCTCCGTCGCCGTTCCCTACAGGAAGTGCCCCCACGTTTCCTCCAGCCTCTCGAAAACGACGGCATCCGTCTCCTCATCCTCGAAAACATCTCCCAGGAGGCCGTTGCTGCCTTCAGGACACTCGGCTTCCATGTCGACCACTTCACCACTGCCATGTCCGAGGCAGAGCTCGTCGAGAAGATCCCCTCCTACCATGCCATCGGTATTCGCAGCAAAACAAAGATTACCCAACGGGTCATCAGGGCCGCACCCAAGGTATGCCGTCGCTTATCATAATCAAAATATCGTCTGACCACAAATGGCAGCTCCTTGCCATCGGGTGCTTTTGCATCGGCACAAACCAGGTAGACCTCAAGGCTGCCGCCGCCGCCGGTATCCCCGTTTTCAACTCTCCTTTCTCCAACTCCCGCTCCGTCGCAGAATTGGTCATGGCTGAGCTCATTGCCCTCTCACGCCAGCTGTGTGAGCGTTCGTTCGAGCTTCGCAACGGTATCTGGAACAAGCAATCGAAGGGTTGCTGGGAAGTCCGTGGGAAGACGCTGGGTATCGTTGGCTATGGCCACATTGGTGCTCAGCTCTCTGTCCTTGCAGAATCCTTCGGTATCCGCGTCCTCTTCTACGATGTGGTCAACATCATGCCATTGGGCTCTGCACGTCAGGTTCCCACCCTCTCCGCCCTCCTGTCGGAGGCCGACTTTGTAACCCTCCATGTCCCTGAACTTCCGGAGACGACGAATCTCATCTCCACCCAACAACTTCGCGAGATGAAGAAAGGTTCTTATTTGATCAACAATGCCCGAGGAAAGGTCGTGGATATCCCGGCTCTCGTCGAAGCTATCAAGTCCGGCCACCTTGCCGGTGCCGCCATCGACGTATTCCCCCATGAGCCCGGTTCCAACGGTCCCGGTTTCGACGACAAGCTCAACCCATGGGCCAGTGAGTTGAGGGCTCTCCCCAACGTCATCCTTACCCCTCATATCGGTGGTTCAACCGAGGAGGCGCAGAGGATGATCGGTGACGAGGTCGCACAGGCTCTCTCGAGCTACCTCGGCTACGGCTCCACCCTCGGTGCCGTCAATTTCCCCGAAGTCGACCTCCGTGCCATTACTGCCGAACAAGACACACAAATACGTATTTGTCACGTCCACAAAAACCAGCCTGGTGTGCTCAGACAGATCAACGAGGCGCTGGCACCTTACAACGTCGAGAAACAGTACTCTGACTCTAAGGGTGACATCGCTTATGTGATGGCGGACATTGCAGACGTCAGTAGGGCGGATGTGAATAAGCTGCAGGAGCTGATAGACTCTACGGATGCCAATATCCTCACCCGATTCCTCGCTTGAAGCAGTAAATTTAATTCCGTCACCTTTCATAGGAAGTGTCATGAACCCCATTTACCCGTTATACATTTACTACTCTGTACCCATTCAACTGGACACATCATTACATAGAAATTAGCGTTGCATATTGTTGTACAAGGAATTCGTGTACTACCAATCTAGTTATTTACCACCTTACGGTCCGAATCTATCAAGTTCTTTGCATGACATAAAGCATATGGTCCGCAATAAACTAGGTTTCCTCCTCAGGGTCACCGATACCGCTGGCAAGGATGGCGAACTGGGTTTCCATCTCTGGGAGACACGGGGAATCGTAGATCTTGCACGAACGTGTGTTACCGCGTGCCTTCTTCAGCTGGAGTCTATAGCCACATCAGTAAGAAAGTATTTACCACGCCGTTGAACACGAACCTTGTCGTGGAAGCGTGGGCCATGATGTTCCCCCCAATCGGTTTCTTCTCGTTGCTCGCGTACGGACCAGCCGCCGCATCAGGATTAGACATGACCTGGTTCGTGACGACAACCGCGATACCAAACTGCATGACATTCAACTTAACTCTGAGAAGAAGGAAGCCTGAAGATCCTACCTCATCTGCCAGGCGTTGTAGGGTCCGGAGGAACTTGCCCAGGTGATTTTGACGGGACGAGAGCTCCCCACGACCACTGAAATCCGTTCGATAAAGTGCAGTGCAAGAGTCGACAATGAGTAGACAGAATCTGAATGGGAACAAATGTAACTGGGGTCCGGTGTTGGTCATGGTATTTCTTACCTTGATTCGGACATTAACGCGCTCGCACTGGTAAGCAACGCGTTTTGATGATCCGCATTATATGCCCTTGCGTATGCAACATTATCGAGAACCTCCTCTCCATTCAGCCCATACCTCTCTGCAACAGCAAGGAGACGGACGGGTCGGAAGGTTCCTTCGGTGTCGATGTACAGACATTTTCCCTCACCACCTCCCATGCTCACAGGGAGCTGGCAGGTGACGGCAAGTGTGTGACATATTTGAGATTTTCCTGTCCTGAATTCACCAAATAGTTCGGTGATGGCACCAGTCTCGATGCCGCCTGGATAGAGATTTAGTTCATACAGTGATGCCGAGTATAGTATACATTACCAACCTCCGAGGAGAGCGTCAAGCTGCTTAGAGCCAGTCGTAATGTGGACGAGTTCAGACCTGCGTGCATGCACCTCGGTGGCGCTCTGGAATCCTAGGGGGACAATCTTCTGGGCTGGGTGGCATATAAAATGCGCCATTCACTTCTAAGGTAGGTAGCGACTGACCTTCAGCCAGAATCTTGTCAGCTTTCTGATCAGAGATGCCCTTGATTGTGACCAAGTGTTTCTTGGGCGTAAATGCGACGGCTTCGACCGTGTTCAAACCAGCCTCTGCGAGCTTCTTGATGTCGTTGGGGTGAATACCCGCTTCCTGGAGTTTGTTGACGAGGAGCGGGCCAGTAAACGCATACTCTTCGGTGACTTCTTCCTCGGGGGCTTGAGAGGCTTGAGACATTGCTGGATCGTTGATGGCAGTTCAGTTCTTGGTAAGGTCCTGCTCAAGTTGACTCCCACGCAAATGAAACGCGAACGCGTTGCGTCACGTGCCCGCGTACTCGTTGCGCGCTGGCCAAGTGCCACTGCCAGTGCCGGCGCCAGGGCCAGTGGCCTGACGGCCCTGACCGGTGACTACGTACTCACCGATAACACGCCCGTCTGCTCATACACAGATTATCGACTATCCTTCGTCCACGATCTTTCCAATGCACTCTCTAGACCACTTCTGGCTCTGGCCCTGTGACTCTTTCCACCCTTTTCCCACTGATGGCCTGTTCCTCCTCCAATCATCTCGGCTGTGTGTTCGCTTTGAAGACAGTTAGCTCTCGCATCTACCATTTCTTTCGACCACCATTTTAACGTTTATCTGAATCATTAATCAAAAAAATTCTATCCGCTATCTGTCGGAGGGTCCCAATCACCCTCTTAACCTCACCATCCAAATATACCAGTGTATCTAACTCCATACCGCTGCTTTGGCAGCAGGAATTCGTCACACTAACACACGCACGCCGCAGAACCAAAGCACGTATACTCGAAAGGTGGACCAAGGCATGGCGCCAGACCCCACCAACAGGGGGATTCGGCATCGCCAATCAATTCCCCCCAGCCTGGAAACTCAAGGACCACGTGAAGTCAACCTCACGGGAGGTTTTCAGCAGACTCACACAAAGCCGTACACGACATGCATTCATTGGTGAGTATTATGCCAAATTCGTACCCACTGAATCTGTAGAGTGCCCTTGTGGCGAAGAATTCCAATCCCGAGAACACGTAATCACTCAATGCCCAAGATATGAAGAATACCGCGACATCCTGACCGACAAATTCCCCGAACTCAGCCTACCCGACCTCCTCGGCACGAGGGAAGGACTCGAGGTTTACATCAAGTTCCTCACCAAGTCGGGAGCGTTCACGAAGACGGGACAACCGCGCAACACACCGGTAACACCGGAGTTGGAAGACGAGGACAGCGAGGAGGAAGAAGACCGCTGGTGGGAGAGAACGGGGAGACGGAACGTAGGAGACGGGAGCGAGGAAGACGAGGATGAAGAAGAAGGAGGAGGAGGAGACGGGTCCGAGGGAGGCGAGGAAGACGAGGGAGGAGAGAGAGACTGAGAGTGAAGGACAACGGGCGCGGACGCCCAGACGATGAACCAGCAGGCCCACCAACGGCCTCACCACACCACACCCACGCAGTCCACAGACTGCACAAACGAAAACCCTTCGAGCGGAGCCCACGCACACGCACGCCCACCAGAGGCAACAGCGCGCCGGCGAGTTTACATTGGGACATTCCTTTCCTTTTCCTTTTCTCTTATATCCTATGCTCATTACTTATGGTACCCCACTATGAACCCCTACCCCCACTCTACTCTCGCATCAACCCGCTACACCACGACGAACAATCTGCCGGACAGGAAGAGACTTTTAATCCTATCGCCTACTTACAAAAAGTCCAGTTATTTACTATACTTTATTTTCGGATACTTAGCTATCCCCGCTTCTTAGCTCTGTAGTGTAGCTTGCCGGCGGTTAAATTTGACTTCATCATCATCTAACTCCATACCAACAAAAGGTCAAGATGACATTTGCCGTAACCTGGTAAGCATATGCAGGGGACTTGTACGTCCTTCAAACCTTCGTGCAACCCTTCGACGAATGGGTTGAGACCATGCTCCCTATCCGCTAATGCGACAGCCCTTCCATGTTTAAAGTTTTCAGGAGGTCTGCGATGTGGCCCATTGGGCACCGATTTGGCGTATCCCGAGATTTCGCAAGCGCGTGTGTCAACCCAGTGAGTTTCAAGATATTTTCGAGGCCTCGGCCCGCGAAAGCGCTCGTCCTTCGAAGTTTCGGAAACCGTCTACCTCCTGGAATGAGCTATCCTCCGTCACCCTCTTCAACGCTCAGACTGGTATCCGAGAAATGGCCAAAGCTCTGCATGACTGCGCAGTGGGAATGCAAAATCTGTCAGAGGATCTCACAACCCCCTGCATCTCCGGTGGTGCGAGCCCTGGAATACAACCTGGGAAACATTCAACGAGGAGGAACGGTAAAGTGGATTACAGTAGCGAATGACGGGATGTACGACAGTGAAATTATTACGGGTGATAAATGATGAATTTAAGGAGACCGACTATTATGACACTAAAAACTACGGTTCTGACGATGATGTCTTCGCCTGAATTATTCCAGAATGCAGTATATTGCAGAAACACGAGTATTAGGTATAATTAGGTATCAGTTGGAACAGGGGAGACAGGAACATCCTTCTTGTATGTCCGTTCCAAATAATTCACTGCCTTCACGTCCAAAACCACCCGCGGCCACTTGACGAGTTCATAGACATTGAGCTTGTCGGTGGTAATCAATTTCACTTTTTGAATATTCCCAATTGCTCGTTCCAAGGTGGCGGGTGGCTTCGATTCGCCGGTAACAAAGAGCGTTTTCCTCATGCCAAGGTGGTCAATTTTCTGCGCAAGGTGCTTGGTCTTGCCATGTGGCCAGCTGAGTTGTGTCACGACGCCGAGCTTTCTCTCTCGCACTTTGGCACTCAAAGCTACGCGCATGCCCATTTCGATCACCTTTCGTGGCAGCTTCGTGCTGAAGTCGCGTGGCTTGGGACCAAACGCGACACCACCGCCGACGAGCATGGGGCTCTGCGCATCGCCCAGTCGCGCCTTTCCGCTGCCCTTTTGCCTTCGAATCTTGATCCCGGAGCCCCGCACTTCTCCGCGAGTTTTCGTGTTCGCGGAACCTTGGCGGAGAGAATCAAGATGGTGGATTACACACAGGTGAAGAATGTCACGACGCAGAGGATGGTCGAAGACTGTTGGATCCAGAACGGCGACGCGCTTGTCGACGGGGCCTGTCTTGCCTTTAAGTGGTTGTGAGAGAGCCAGATATACAGGCTCAAGAATGGGTTGTACTTAGGGGAGTTCAACGTAGTTCAGTAGATAGAAGGAGAAGGAGCTGCACCTGTCTTCGACGGGGGTGGATGAGACATGGTCGGTCGATTGTTTCGTGATATGGAAGCCAGGCGTGCCATCCCGCGAGCTGGATGTCCGCAGAATGCGCCATGGGAAGCCTGAGAGTACAGAGTTAGGAGGCGCCGATATGTATATCAGGTAACATACACTTACGGAGGATGCGCGCAACATGCTGGACTGAAGCATTCAGCCTGAAAGGGCTGGGAGTGCGCTGCTGGCAGATGGCGGTCCGGAAAGAGGAAAGCGCTTAGTCAGCAAAGACTCGGCATAATCCGGGTAAAACTGGGCAGGTGGTTTCAAGCCACCAAAGTTGATCTTCAATATTATCGGCGCCAGCCTCGACGACCTCAAGAACAAGGTCTGTTCGTCCATGTCATCTGTCCATGCTGTTGTTCTGACTCCAGGTCGTTTACACAGACATCCTCGCCGCGAATCCGCCGGCTAATCCACTCAAAATGGCTACTTCTGCAAAGGCCGTCCAGACATTCGGCAAAAAGAAGGCATGTCAATGGCGCATTTCCTTGTGCGATGCGTGTATTCACAGGACGCTGTGATTTTAGACTGCAACTGCCGTCGCCCACGCCAAGGAGGGTCGTGGTCTCATTCGTATCAACGGCTCGCCCATAAACCTCGTTCAACCTGAGATCCTGCGCCTGAAGGTATACGAACCCGTCCTCATTGCTGGAGAGGACGCTTTCTCTCCCGTCGATATCCGGGTCCGAGTGAAGGGAGGAGGACACACGTCACAGGTGTACGCTATCCGCCAGGCCATTGCCAAGGCACTTGTTGCATACTATTCCAAGTACATCGATGCATACAGCGCACTGGAGTTGAAGAAAAAGCTGGTGGCGTATGACCGTACCCTGTTGATCGCGGATCCCAGGCGGATGGAGCCCAAGAAGTTCGGCGGTCATGGTGCTCGTGCCCGCAGGCAAAAGAGGTGCGACTCATGCTGGCCGAGGTTCTGCTCGTTTTCTGACCTTTTCTTGCCCTCCTCAGTTACCGTTAAACGTATCTTTTGTACCGTACTATATTTGCATGTCTATTTTACCTCATGCCATGAACTATGCAAATTATGACCGATGCCATTGATTCGAAGGCGGTAATCTGAGATGATCACGTGCCTAGCGCCTGAACTTCGCTCCGTAATAGTTGATACCACCCACCGTCGTTGACGAGTTATTTGACTTTCGATGGAGGACCCGTCACCCTCGCAGTCGTCGGAAAATGTAACAAAGATATTTCACAATCTTGACGGTTCCCAATGGCGCGTTTTCGTCGAGGCAGGTGGCATTATTGGACGCCCCAAGCTCATACGAACGTTGAAGGTACGCCATTCCTCGGATTCTTCGCGCGCCTCATCCATCGTTGTTTCTTTCAGAAAGCCGGGGCCATCGTCTGTTCCGATCCAAAGCAGGCGCAGGTCATCCTTGTCGACTCGAGTTCGGATCAGGGACGCCTATTTATTCGTGACTGGGGCAACGATGCAAACAAGGTCGTCTTGGAACACTCTTGGGTGAAGGAGTCCATTGCTGCTGAGAGGGTCTTACAGGATGATCGATGGGGTGGTCACCTCGCCGTTGACGATGGAGTACCTATCATGAAGGAGGAACAGGACAACACTCTCAAGTCAGTTCAAATCTCTTGGAATATCGTTCGTCAACTGAGCATATATAAGAAGTCCTCTTCCGACGCCGCGAATCACGCCTGTTGAAGTAGCCACTTCTGTGCGGATGCCTTCTGTCCCGCCAGCCCCCATGCCATTCAGTGTCCCGCCAGAGTCTTCTCAACAACCATTCCAGAACGGCGTGCTATACGCACCCGGTGTGGATGTTCGTCCCCCGAGCCAACCGCCACAGCTTCCGCCGCATACCTTACCGCCCTATATTCAACCGTCACAAGCCATGATGCAGTCCTTTCCTCCATCTCAACATGCAAACACAATGCATGGGCTCCCTTTTCCAACCGGTCCCAGCAATATCCCACAGCAAGCAATGCTAAACTACATGGCCCAATGCCTCATGCAGCAGCAAAACATGGTTCCATGGAATGTGCCCGTAGGCCAGAACTTCGGCCCACCACCCTTTTTCAACCCACAGGCGATCAGCCAGTATCCGCAGGATCCTCACCCTCTACCCCCTAATGCGCACATGAATTATTCCCCAAATTCGTCTTATATCTCAGCTATCGGATCGACCAACTCGCCGCTCTCGCCGTCCGGTATTCCTCCATCTCTTCGTCGGAAATCACCAGTTATATCAAGATCAACGCCTACCTCGTACACCTCAAACGCGGGCACAAGATCGGCTTCGCCTGCGAACTACTCATCCTCCATGTCATCCCAACTCACGACAAGACCCACACTTGGACCAGCTCCCACATCATCGAGCTCATTGTTTACGTCGAAAACTGGGCAAGAACTTTCATTCTTTGTCCAGGTCGATTTGAACAACCGTTCTAAGGTGGTCACCGCCATCAAGGTGTGTTTGATGGTGTTGCAATGTATGTATGTAGCTCACGTTTGTCAGAGAAACGGGGGTAAAATTTCCACTAGCAATACAACCGCCGACTACGCCATCCTTTACTCTCGATCGAAGACTTTCGATCACCTCCTTATGTCAACCTTAGCTGCCAAGAGGCCAGCCATCAATGCCTCCTTCGTTCATGATTCTGTTGAGCAGAATAAAATCTTGGATTTATCACCCTACAAGTTTGAAGCTCCCAATACTACTGCGCGTGGCAAACGAAAAAGAGAAAAATCTGCTAACGATGAATGGGATGACGAGGCGGAAAGGAAGCGACTAGAGAAAAATCGGCGTCGAACCGAGAGGAGGCAGCAGCAGCGCAAAATAAAGGAGGAAAGCTCACCCACCAAGAAGCCGAAAGTCAAATCCAAGGACGCGTCGTGGCCTAGGTCTGAGGTGACGACCATGGCCTCGCCAGGACCCTCTACAGTCTCATCTGACGATCTCTCCCGACCTCGTTCTCCGACTCCTCCCACCGAGCATACAAGAGTACGTCGAGGTACCGGGGAAGGGTTTATGTATTCAGAGCATGAATGGGACTATATCAGGCGCTATGTGCCGATGCTTCTCAAACGTGATCACAGGATGTCTATGACTGGAGTCGCCCATTCTCTCCACAGCAAGGTCCGTCTTTTTGTCTCCGACATGACGCTTTTGGTGCTCAAAACGCCGTGAGTTAGATGGATAACCACACTCTGGGTGCTTGGCGGACATTCCTCGGCGGCCCGAGCTTTGGTGCTGAATTCGAGGCGATGAGGAAGAGAGCAAGCATTGCATATAGGAAAGCACAGAGTCAACATGAAACGAGTCAGTCCGAAGGGACAGGTGAGGCACGACATCCAAGAATTAGCCCTCCGCTAGCCTCAACGCTCTCCACTGTCGATGGGGATGCGAGACCGAGGACGCTTGTCGATGAAGATATTGAATTTGCCGCTCAATTTTTTGCACACGGTGGCGACGACGACGAGAACAGCATAGACGATAGCGCTGAACGCGTCTGGGCCCGCTTCATTGAGCAGGTAAGCATCATCTACTTGGATATGAATGCATTCTGAACACTAGCGTCAAGGTTAAACCCCAAACAGCCGAAAGCTGGTCGACGTTTTACAACGATCATTATGAGGAGGTCAGTGCGCGATATAACCAGCTTGTAGACAACTTGAGCAACCTCGCGTGATACAGTATTCATTATTTGTATCTGATGTTACCGCTGCGATGTACGGATTGTCTCTGTACCGTTATGAGGATGTTTGTTGCCCACCGACTGTCCAGTTCACGGGGTACATATAGCTGAGTTCAGCGTGCAACCATGTTATTCATTCAGCCGTTGCCTCTACAAGTGGTTTCGGTGGATGCTTGAAGAACCTTTTCCGCCTCTCCTCTGGTGTCGATCCAGCCTCGCCGGTTAACTGGCCGGCGTAGTCGAAGGTCCCCATCGCAGCACCAAGAACCACGCAAGAACCCAGTGCCATTGGTATTGAGCGCGCTGGAACGAAATAAGCTGAAAATCGATGTCATTTCGCGGCTCGGACACACCTCTTATTCCCGCCAAAAATCCAGCAGCACATGCACCAACTGCCCCGTTCACTGCATCATCTTTACGGCGCGTGTTGGCCACAACTGACTCAGTCAAGGCAAAAGTCGCGCCCATAGCGGCTATGAGAGAGCATGAATGTGACACATATGCTCTGGGTGAAGCAACTGACCGAAAAAACCGATTGTCCCACCGCTTCGTGTCACGAAACCCATGGCTCCTTTGGGGTGGTTCCCAAGAGCATTTTGAATGGCGCTAATGAACGCGCCAATGCCAACACCCTGCAGGCCTACTATAGAGGCGTATTTGAGGGTGGGCTTGGGACTGTATGAGTCAGGCATGATGGGTTTTCTGTTGAACGGGCCAATGATTCTGAACGCAATGTCCCGATTGTTGCCTATTTGGGGCTTGCCATGTTGCCGCCACTGGACGAGTCCGAGGTGCCCTGGTACAAGGACCGCACCTCCCCTCCTCCGTTCTCTCTGGCGAAAAATATATACGTTCGTTCTCCTCCTTGCTTTCTGTCGCTCTCTTCCCTCACCGTGTCCACCAGGCAAATCGTGAATCGGCCGCTCCGCCTTTTCGATCAATCGCCTTCTTTCCATGGACACGCGATTCGTTGCAGACTCTCTGGAACGGACATCATACAATCTCACCGGCAGAATGGGCGGCCATGGTTGACGAGTTCTCGGACACCGTAGCTGTCGGCGGAACTCGTAAAATGTATGTTTTCTTCACTCAGCAGGCCAAGAATCCAATCTGCTACAAAGTACCTCTCGTACGTTCTTCATTCTGCCCTGTGCAGCGTCAACCACGAGCCATTCTCTCCGTCAGAGTGATAAAGATGTAAAGGCACTTCCTACCGATTGTATAAACGTTGCTTGGACCTTAGATCCATCGTCACCACTTGAACCACTTGTGCTCTTCTCATATCTGAGTCTGTTGTACATTTACAATGTCAAGAAGGAGGCACTTGCAGGATATCTTCGTGGTCACGGTGGTGTAAGAATCGCCAGTTCTTTTCCGCCGCATTACTGAGGTGATTTTGACTGGTATTAGGCCATAACTTCGATCGCTGTTCATCCCACCAACACAAACCTGTTTTGTACCACGTCAAGGGATTATTCGACCCGGATCTACGATCTACAGCTTCGCCCTCAGCAAGACACTGTAAACCCGTGTTGGCCACCTGGTACAGCCTCCAGTCTCGCAGGTGCCGCACATGGACTACACATGACGGAAATTGAAGGGAAGGGCATTGGTCGGTGCATCATCGTTCTAATGGGGGGACGTTCTGGTGGACACCAGGCTGCTGTATTGGGAGCCGTGAGTCGTTTGAATCCTCACACTGCAGCTCGACTAATCAATCTTATAAAGGCCTTCCATGCAGATTTTCCAATTATTGCAACGTGCGGCGTGAGCAGAGATCGCCTTGATACGAAGAATCCTGATTGAAAGGGACATTCTAGCTCGATAGACTGGTCAAAATCTGGCATGTTCCTCGCGCTTTTACTGACGTGCTTGCTCGTGAAGACAAGCCCTTATTCAGCAGTAGCAGGATTCATGCAGCCCGAGTGTTATCAATTACATGGTGCGAGCGCGATCAAGTTCTCAGCTGCCATTTACGAGCTCACTGACTGTCGTAGGCTACAGCCAGATCTTCTCTTGACACATAGTGCCCCAGCAATCATGAAGGAGCACTCTGATAACTCAGATATGAAGACAAATTCTCTTGAACCCGGTCAGCTAGTCGTTTGGCGATGGCTGGGCTTGAGCCGCTTCTTTCCACCGGGTAGAGAAGACATACGCCAGGATGTCTTACGAGGATGTGCATCTGTATGTAATCCTGCTGTTGCAACTTGTTTATTGTCTAACGCAAACATTAGGATTATCAGGAGAGCAGTAAGTCGCTATTACGGAGCGAGATTTTCGCATCTATTGAGCTTCAACACGTAGATTCATTCAAAATAATATCTGCCTTCTCCTTCCCGAAGGTGTCAACGCAATTTGATGTTTCCACATTGCAGGTCTATCAATCACCCAGCCATGACCCCGTAGTTCTCTTCACATGCCCGAAATCGAACATAATCAGAATGTTCAATGTGATTCACCTGCAGCCTCGTAAACCACTTCCTTTCCCTCTCGACGCAGGTCAGATACATCTAGGCGACGGTAACGAGGCTGCAAACATAAGCCGAAGAGATATACCCCCGGAGATTGCTACTTGGGAGCTTACAACAGAAGCGGAAACCAGCATTGAACCTGCGAAGCTGATGGCGTGCGCTATGGGGATGAATGGGACGACTATCATTGGTCTCGGTATAAAAGAGAGCCAAGTTATGAAAGGAGCTATATGGATCTGGAAAGCTAGACGTTTGACACTCGATACTCAATGATGGCGTCCTATGCTGTGGCATGTTGTCTCGTATCCTTGTCGTATCCACACGACCATGGCTGTATACGGCATCTTCGGAGATACATACCGCGTACTTTTATACGGGGCGATGCATTGGTATCCTAATCTTATGCGCAGACGTGAGCTTTTCTTCCTTCCAATCCTCGTATAACTGTGCTGTAAAGAACGACAAGCGTATTGAAGATGATTGAAAACGCAAAAGAATTCGTGTCCCGTGTCCAGAAGGGTCCTCCAGCGCATAAACACCTCGACAAAACACGACATCACAACATCACATCCGAGAGCGTCAAGCTCGATGCGTCAACTGCATAACTGCATTAGATAGAAATCTACCGATTTCAGCTACTTAGGTACTCACCAATGCTTTAGTAGGGCACGACCTTGCCGTTGAGGGACTTGACCGCGATCTCGGCAGGAATCTGGCGCTTGGTGTAGGGCACGACCTTGCCGTTGAGGGACTTGACCGCGATCTCGGCAGGAATCTGGCGCTTGGTGTAGGGCACGACCTTGCCGTTGAGGGACTTGACCGCGATCTCGGCAGGAATCTGGCGCTTGGTGTAGGGCACAACATTGCCGTCGAGGGACTTGACCGCGATCTCGGCAGGAATCTGACGTTTGACATAAACGGGTATTGTCTTCAGCGCTTCAGAGACAACGCCAACAGGAGACTGACAAGATAATTAGCGCAGAATAGAAGAAGAAAAACAATTATGGGACTTGCGGTGGTGGGAACAGGCAAAGCAAGAGCCTGACCAGCCAGGAGAAGAGCCAGAGCAGCAAAGATGGTTGTGTGTGAGAACATTGTGATTATCGGAGAGTGGTTGTACTTGTGGACAGTTTGAAGGGATAGAAGAGAAGGGAAGGCGTCCGGGCCTGCAGCTGAAACGAAGAACTAGAAGGAAAACGGTGAGCTGAGAAGAGGAGAAAACAGGGAAGATACGGACAGGAAAGAGAGAAGGAAAGATGGAATGGCGGTGGACTCAGGCATCGCTTCTTAATATACCGGCGCACAACGATGATGGTTGCGCATCAACTTGATCAAGTCACGTCCAAGTCGTCAGGGCTGTCCTTCACGTGACCATATATTTTTACCCTCCTCCACCATGGCCGATACACGCTTTGCAAGGCTCAAGTCCGACCCTCGCTTTCGTCGCCCCAGAAAAAAGGAGGCAAAGGTCGTCGTAGACGATCGCTTCAAGACCGTCTTCTCCACAGACAAGGCTGCCCACAAAGCTGGTACATTGAATGATTCTTCTGCATAGCAAATTAATAAATTGTCGCCGCTAGGTCGAGTGGACAAGTATGGACGCCCGATCTCGGGCACTCATGAGAAAGACAATCTGAGGCGTTTTTATCACCTCGAAAACGATGAAGAAGACGCGGAACCGAAGACGGTCCTTGACTATGCTCGTGGAGAAGTACTCCTGGAGTCTTCTGATGAGGAAGACGAGGAAAATCAGGCTGCCGTGGCCTCAGACGATAGCGATGAACCCACTGGACATGATAGCGCACGGCCAATCACTATCCCTCATGACCTCCACGCCGAAATCGATCTCGACGAAACGGATTTCGCAGACCTGGACGCGCAGGCAGCCGCGTATAACAAGGCGAATCCAGAAGAGGACGAACTGGAGGGCACACGTACACATCGTCTAGCCGTGGTCAATCTGGACTGGGACCATGTTCGTGCCAGTCACCTCTTCAAGATTTGTTCATCTCTTGTTTCTCCCACCGCTCCTGCGGCTTCTTCACGGGTGCCTACGAATGCCAATCATTCGGCCAAGGAAGCGACCAGTAACATTGCTCGCGGAAAGGTTCTTAGTGTTCGAGTCTATCCTAGCGAATTCGGCAAGGAGAGAATGGCGCGTGAGGAGACTGAAGGACCGCCCCCGGAAATTTTCAAAAGGAAGGGTAATGAAGACGAAGAGATCAACGCACAGAACATTTACGAGGTCGGGGATGAAGATGACTATGACAAAGATGCACTCAGGAACTACCAACTCGAACGCCTTCGGTAAGTCGATGCTCGTCCCTGTTGTGTGTTCTCTCTCTCATAAAAAGCCAATAGGTATTACTATGCCATCATAACATGCGATACAGTGGATGCGGCTTCTCACATATATCGTGAATTAGAAGGCACGGAGCTGGAACGTTCGGCAAATGTTTTCGACCTCAGTTATGTTGCCGATGACATGACCTTCGACAGCGTATTCAGGTGACTAAAACCCAGCTTCTAAACATCGCACCATTGACGATGTCGTATAGAGACGAAGCCACGGACGACTCTAATACCGTCTACAAAGGCGTAGACTTCGTGACTGCTGTAAGTCCCCTTTGTAAAGTATTTCGCCCATGGCTAAGATTTCCACCCCTATTGCAGGCTCTGCGACATTCCAAAGTGAAGCTGACTTGGGACGACGATGATCCAGAGCGAAACCAAATCACCCGACGCACACTCTCCAAAAAGGAAATCGAGGATGCTGACTTCAGGGCGTATCTTGCATCGTCATCTTCAGAGTCCGATTCGGAGGCCATCCAAGCGGCACCCAAGTCCCGGGCCAAAGAAAAAAAGACGTCGCGTGATAAGCTGCGAGCACTACTTCTGGCGAGGGACGATGACTTGCCAGAGGGTTGGGGCGGCGAAGACAGTGATCCAGGGGCTGTCGATATGGAGATAACTTTCACCCCTGGATTAAGCGAAAAGAAGGAGGAGGAGGAGACCACTCTCGACAAGTATCAGCGGAAGATGAGGGAAAAGCGGAAGAAGAGAAAAGATGAAGTCAAGGAGAAGGCCGTCACGAACGAAGCCGGTGGAATACAAGACAAAGATGACTTTTTCGATTTTGGAGGGGATGGGCAAGAAGTCGATGAGGACACCGCAAAGGGCAAGGGCAAGAACAAGCGCAGTGGAAAGGCTCGGCACGCCTCGCCGGAAACTGCGACGCGAGCCTCAACCACTGCTGAGGAATTGGCACTCCTCGTCCAATCCGATGACCCGGGCGCTCAACCCAACCATTTCAACCTGAAATCGGTCCTCAAGGCCGAGAAAAACGCGCGTCGGAAGGGGAAGAAGAGAAAGGACGACAAAAACGAGGATGACAATGAAGTTCAAGCTGATTTTACGATTAACGTCAATGACGAACGTTTCAAAGCTCTTCATGAAGATCATCACTATGCGATTGATCCGACTAATCCTCAGTACGTGCTTATGGCAACTTAGCCTTCATCTGCTGATGGGTCTTTCTGTAGCTACAAGAAGACAAGCAACATGGAAGCGTTCTTGAAGGAGCGATCTAGACGCCAGAAGGACCTCATTGGTAAAGGCTCAGAACTCGGTTCGACGGGAAAACAGAAGGGCAACGAAGACACCAACTTGAAAACCCTAGTAGAGAGCATCAAACGCAAAAGTGTCACTAGTCTTGCACCTGGAACAGGCAAACGACGAAAGGTTTGATTCTTCTTGATTTCTTTACAATAAATACCTATCCGAATGTAACCAATATCATTCTTCTGGAAGCCTTCACTCGAAAATTGTTGACTTTATGTCTGATTTACACCTAGAAAACCTAGCAGCGGACTCGTAAATCTTGGAGAGATACTTAGAGCAGATGGGGCTACAGGCGAAAAACGCCTGAAGAGTCAGCTCCACCAGATCTTGTGAGTCCGACGATTACGATCGTATACAGAAGGGACTGTACATACCTTATGATATTTTGGCGTTAGAGAAGTCCATTTCAGGGTGAGCATCTTGGAATCTTTTCAGAGCCTACCATGGAATGCAATCGAAAATGTCGGCTACATGTGAAAGAGATAGGCTCACCTCCATCTTTTTCAATTCGTCAGACGTGGGCTTCCCCAATTGCTGTGCAGCTGTCAGCCAACATGGACAACTCTATGTAATATAAGCATGGACGATCACCTTTTGCTGGTTATCAAACTGGAACACCCATCCTATTCAGCTTTGACATGAAATCGAGGGAGACGCCGTACCATCATTTTCTCGACCATTCCCCTTCAAAGAATTTCAAGTTGAATTCTGTGCATATCAAGAAGAGGGCGCACCTTGTCTCCCCGTCAAGATCGCTAAGTTTGCTATTTCCAGGTTCGATCTTTCGAGTATCGATTTTGGGGTGGTGGGTGAGAACATTCTCCCACCAGCGCTCTTTGTTCAACTTTTCCAGATGAATAAGAACAGTCTGACTATCCTCTTTGGAAATGTGAGGGAATAGGTACGCCGACAGAGAGAACACGCACCTAGGGTCCATGTGCTCTCTTCGATTTTGATCTCCTGGCAAAGTTCGCCGTCAAGGATCTTTTCCTGACCTTTAAGACCAACGCTGAGCTTCTTCTTCCCAATTGTGACCACAAGATCTCTCGCCCTGGTACCCTTGGGCACAGATATATTGATGTCAAGCTCTGCCAATTCTTGAGTCCATTTGTATGGCAAGGCTGAATGGCGATCGTATGTATGTATGAGGCTATGTTTAGAAGATATACTACGCGTACCGGCTTGCTCTGCTTGTTCTCTTGCGCGATCTACTTTGTCACGAGCTTCGCGCTCCTCTTTGGAAAGGCTGTCATAATCGTCTGCAGAAGACATAGTGAAGTGGTGGAAAGCGACTTCTGGCAAGCGTTAAGATAGCCGCTGAAAGTAATCTCCGTTATTTATTCATGCTTGGATTGATAAGTGAAACCAAACACTAGTCAATCGCAGTTCGCTGAGCGGCTTGAGGGAGTGGCCTGCAGTTTCGTCCACAGTACTTGATCTACGTGATATTTTCTTCGCGACGACGGGAGAGCAATGACGAGCACGGACGTTTGGTCTGACTTTGACGTACGTCCCCGCGTTTACGGCACTTCTTTCCATCGCTTATGAAGATTGTTTCGCCCACACAGGCCATTCGCCATACTGTTAAGAACAACATCGTGGATAGGCTCAAACAGATTCTGTCTGGCTTTAACGAGGAATGTTCCACGCATATTGCCAAGACCGGTAAAAAACAGGAAGTCATTGACAGGATTGTCGCTACATTGGACTTGTGGAGAGCACAAAACTTGGAGGATAGATGGATTAAGGGAAGGCGATTATAACACAAGTGAGGAACACCGGAGTGTGAGTAACGGGAATTACTTCTTTTAATTCTCTGGACAAAGGGGTTTCATACCGCCATGCTCAATCGCGCTTATTTCTCATCCTAACTTATGAATTTGCAGTTACACACCAAGCCGGATGACTGTCAACCCGGCCGTCCTGCCACCTCCTACTACGCATAATCATTCTATGACGAACATCATGAAAAATGCTCCCTATGGCGCCATGCCCGGGTCAAGTTCAATTGCCCGCTATGACCCATATGCCCCTCCTCGGAAACCCTCAGGCTCCATTCCTTCCTCTTCTGCAGCCAAACCGACAGGTGTGTCTTCTTCTTATCTATCTTTGGCTCTTTCTGACCAATATCAGGCATACGATTCAAGGAGTCTCCTTTCTTTCAGATTGATCAGGCTGTGTCCAGTGTGACAGAATGTCCAGGTTTGAATGTTCGAACTTCATGCTCGGCTGGTGCTGAAACTATTGAACGCAGAGTCTACCAGTGCAACGGATCGTCGACAGCAGACACTCTCATTTACACTTACCAATGATCATCTTGCAAAGCTGAAGTCCCCCAAGTAGGCGCTATCTCTGAGATTTTTGGTCTTCGTTTCACTGAGCTTTGGTTTTCAACTTAGCTCTAAGTACCAACTCCGCTTGTTTTGTACCTCCTCCATATTCTATCCTGGACCGCACTCGTTCCGATCTAATCATGTTCCTTGCCCTATCGAATTCCCCCCAACATGCGAAGTTCGCGTGAACAATGTCCAATTAACGGCCAATCTGAAAGGACTCAAAAAGAAGCCGGGAACTGCTCCTCCTCCTGATATTGGCAAATATTGCCGACTTACTACACTTGCAAACAAAATCGAGATGGTGTATGTCAACAGCCAACAACCTGTTCAATCCAAGGTCAGGATCCCATCTGTCCGTCGACTTCTATTGCTTAGACCGGAGCATAGAAATATTACATTGTTGTGATGCTCGTCGATGCCACAACAGTGGAACGTCTTGTAGCCGATTTGAAGGCCGCAAAATACAAGAGCAGTCACCATATCCGGCAATCCAGTGCGCATTTTAACCTTCCGTGTAATTCTCCCTAACTAAGTCGCCGCCGCCGCAGTGATCGCCTCTCTGTCAGAGGACGATGACATTGTGGCTGGACCGCAAAAGATGTCACTGAAATGCCCAGTATGTCCCGTTTTTACTTCTTTGGAATATGAGCTTCACCTCGAGCCCCAGCTGAGTTATATGCGTGTGAATACACCTTGTCGCTCTTTGCTATGCGTTCATCCCCAATGTTTTGATGCAACATCTTGGTTCTCGGTCATGGAGCAAACAACTACGTGGTTATGTCCTACGTGTGAGCGGGCTTTGGACTCGAAGGATCTGATCATCGATGGGTATGAGCATTCCACTCACACAAATAACCCTAACATCCTCAAGACGTCCTCAGATACTTTGACGAAATCTTGAAGCAAACCCCAGAGAGTGTGGAAGATGTCATTGTCGAAGCCGATGGCGAGTGGCATACTTCTGACAACAAGTATGGATCTGCCTCGTGGAAGGCATCACATCCTGTGTCGACGGCACCAATTCGAAAGCCTCCATCCGTTTCACAGCCCGCATCTCGCTCTCCGTCTAAAGCTGATGTGAATGGAAAGGCCAAGGCAAATAATCAGGAAATATTCGTTCTCGACTCAGATGACGAAGACGAGGGGCAGGTGAAGCGCGAATTATCTCCGTCGCTTGCGAGTGCATCCCAATCGTATGATGGAGGATCTGTACCCCAAACACAATCACAGTCCGTGATCGACCTTACCGCCGACTCCGACGACGATGAGCCTCCTCCAACCAGACAAGCTGCGAAACGGAAGGCAACGGATCATGAGCCCTCATCGACTTCACCAACGGAGCAAATCTGGAAGAAGAGCAGAATTGATCCGATACCGCATCGCACCGCATCTAGCAACACTGTTGACTACAGTACATCACGCTCTGCCCCCATTCCGCCTCTGCGCTACGCCGACTCATATCCAGGGCCTTCACAGCCATCGGATTATCCGCCCTATTCCACGGGAGGAAGCTCATCAACACCAAACTCTCGGCTATCGCTACCAGGTATCAGCGCCATCCTTCCTGGAGCAAATGGGCGCTGGTCGTGATGAAACTCTACTCCCTACTACATACTATTTACATCGTAGTTACTATACATACATACTTAATTACCTGCTCTGCATCCCTGCAAGAAATATCATTACATGCCGTCGTTGGGAGACTAAGGCGGAGGGATGTTGCCGACGAGCCGGGTCCGATGTTTACCTTTCCGAAGCCCTTTACACCTGTTTCCAAACCCGATCTGTCACTATAACCTCATCCTCCAATTCCTACCTCCACAATGGCTGATGTTAAGAAGGTCAAAACTCCCAAGGAATTCGCCAGTATGCATCCTCTTTCTTGTTCGCGTTCTGTTTCATGCTGACCTTGGACTTCCAGTCGACTTTTTGATGGGTGGCGTCTCTGCTGTACGTTTCTTGCCGCTCGCTTATGGTGAATGCCGGCCTCTCATAATCCACCTAACAGGCCGTTGCCAAAACGTCCGCGGCGCCCATTGAGCGTATCAAGCTCCTGGTGCAGAACCAGGATGAGATGGTCTGCCACTCCGGCGTCAGTGTCACACCCGCCACCCATTGACAGGTTGTTTCTAGATCAAGCAAGGGCGTCTTTCCCACCCTTACAAGGGTATTGGCGATGCATTTGCTCGTACTTACCGGGAAGAAGGCCTTCTCTCCCTCTGGAGAGGAAACACTGCCAACGTTATCCGTTACTTCCCGACCCAGGCCCTTAACTTTGCCTTCAGTGCGGCTCATACTGTTTTGTCGGTAATATATTTACTGACTTGTCTTACAGAGGACTACTTTAAATCTCTGTTCGGTTTCAAGAAGAGTGATGGGTATTGGAAGTGGTTCGCAGGCAACGTTGCCTCTGGTGGTGCTGCTGGTGCCTCTTCTCTATTCTTTGTCTACTCTTTGGATTATGCTCGTACCCGACTGGCCAACGACGCCAAGTCTGCCAAGAGTGGAGGAGCTCGCCAGTTCCACGGCTTGATAGATGTCTACAAGAAGACACTCGCTACTGATGGTATCGCCGGCCTCTACCGTGGTTTCGTTCCATCGGTTGTGGGTATCATCGTCTATCGTGGTCTCTACTTTGGTGTCTACGACTCGCTCAGTACGTTTCACTATCAGTTGTGATGTCATTCGATCTCATTTCGTTGCAGAGCCTGTCGTCCTTGTTGGTTCCCTTGAGGGTTCGTTCTTGGCTTCCTTCGGACTTGGTTGGGGTGTCACCATTGGTGCTGGTCTTGCTTCGTATCCTCTGGACACGATTCGGTATGTTGCGATACAAAGAGTAATTTTCCGAGAGCTCATGGTTCCCCAGTCGTCGCATGATGATGACCTCCGGTTCTGGCGTTAACTACAAGTCCATGTTCGATGCGGGACGCCAGATCATTGCTAAGGAAGGTCCGAGGTCTCTTTTCAAGGGTGCTGGTGCCAACATTCTCCGTGGTGTGGCTGGTGCTGGTGTGCTGTCGCTGTACGACAAGCTCCAGGAGATCATGTTTGGCAAGGTCTACACTGGTGGTATGTCCTAAATGACTTGATGATATTCTCATTAACCTTGTGTTACAGGATCTGGCTAAGCTCTACGAGTGATGGATGCCATACAAAAGGGTTGTCGTCAGACAAACGACGCCAGTAGATTGTTCGAGAGTGTACTGTATACTATAATAGAAGATAATTACGTCATCCACTAATGCTACGATAGTCGTTCATGTTCCAAACTGCGTGGAGAAGGATAAGCAGTCATGCCGGTCCCTTAACACTTCGGCCCTACCAAGAGCACTCTCTCACCGCATGTCTCGATGCTCTCGCTACCGGTGCATCCCGCATAGGTGTTTCCCTGCCCACTGGCTCTGGCAAAACAACAGTCTTCATCTCTCTCCTGTCCCGAATATCTCCTCCAGCTTCAAATCCTGCTGCCCTACGTTCCCTTATCATTGTCAACAGCGTTGAGCTCGCCCGTCAGTCTGCAAACCAAGTGGCAGCTCTATTTCCTAGGTGGACCGTCGAAATCGAACAAGGGACGAAGCATAAAGCAACTGGACATGCTGACGTGTAAGCATATCGTCTCTACAATTGCAAGATTGTTCATACCTTTCCAGCACAGTTGCGACCTACCAGACGCTACTCAATACGAACCGTTTAAAGAAGTTTGACCCTCGGCAGCTAAAGGCCATTATAATTGACGAGGCACACCATGCTGCCGCACCGTCGTGCGTGTGCTTCTTTGCTCATATCTCATCGTCGCAAACATATGTGTAGATATCGTCGCCTTCTGTCACACTTCGACCTGAACATCAAGCATCCCGATCCTACATACGAGCTGCCAACGCTTACTCACACGATACCTATCATCGGCTTTTCCGCGACCTTTAGCCGTCACGACGGTCTCGCTCTCGGATCAGTTTTTGAAAGGATTGTCTATCATCGCGACTTCCTCGAAATGATCAAGGAACAATGGCATGTAATTTTGACTCCTTAACTGCAGATATCCTAAACACAATCCAGGCTTTGTGACGTCCGCTTTACGTCTGTTCGCGCCAATATCAATTTAAAGGATGTGACCATAAATTCTCGAACAGGAGATTTCAATCCTAAGAGTCTCGCTCATGTCATCAACACCGATAGCGTAAACGACGTGGTCGTGAAGACATGGCTCGATCGTGCTGGTTAGTCTAACCTTGTGCTCGAAGGTAACCTCACCTTATTCTGTGGCGCAGTGACGCGTAAATCAACGCTTGTTTTCTGTGTCAATATCGCCCATGTGGTCGCTCTCACCCAGGCCTTTCGCGACCGCGGGATCGACGCAAGATACGTCTACTCGCAAACACCAGTGGTGGAACGCAAAGCTCTTGTTGAGGCTTTCAAGGCTGGCAAATTTCCTGTTCTCGTCAACTGTGGTGAGTAATCTAGTTGTTGATACGGTATTCAGATGGACATGGTACGATTCACAGCGATCTTGACGGAGGGGGCTGACATTCCCAATATCGATTGTGTTATTGTGGCACGCCCAACCCGTTCTCGCAATGTCTTTGCCCAGATGGTAAGGGTCCCGTTTTCTGGAGAACTCGGCATCGCCTAACCTAGACACGAGATTGGTCGTGGTATGCGTCTTTCACCTGCCACGCGGAAAGAAGACTGTCGCATCATAGATTTTGTGGATAGCGCTACACGCATCGCAGGTGTTATTTCCACCCCTACGTTATTCGGGCTTCAACCAGGGGAGATAGACATTGACGGTATAGCGACCCTATATTTTACTGGGTTTTTGGTACATTTGCTGATGCATGGCATAGACGAGAGCATCCAGTCTCTAGAGAAGCGTGCTGTCGAAGCACTTGCGCTGAGCGATGCAGACAACGTCCCTGAGCCCAAATCACTCACCTACATTGATTATGAAGATCCTTTTTCGTTGTTTAGCGAGGCCTCGGGTTCACCTCACGTTGCTTCACTCAGCAAATATGCCTGGGTGTGCTGTGGAGGTGACGTGTACGTCATGGACTGCTGGGACAAAGGCTACGTGCGGATAGAACCCATTGAGACCCCTGAAGGTATGAACAATCTACTCCTTAGACGCAGTCCTTAATATATTATGGAATGGCAGGCCTTACGTTTGAAGCCCACTTCACACCCGCCATGCTTGATAATCACACGGCTGCCTCGCTGAGCTTGTCTCCGTTCATGCGCAGTCGACATATACTTACAGCAGAGACACTAAGCGATGCTATAAGAGGATGCGATACTTACCTGGCTAATAAAATTGCTCGCGGGCCCGCGCTAACTACTGGGTAAGACGATCCTCAGAATTACGACATGATGCCTAACGCAATAACTAGTCTTCTTCGATCTGCGAAATGGCGGAAGATCCCTGCGTCAGAAGGACAGAAACAGCTGATAATCAAACGCTGGCTGAAACGTGGCGCTATGCGTCACCCGCCCAATCTAGACTCAAAGCTAGAAGACATTACGCGGATGACCAAGGGTGAAGCAGCAAATATCATCACCAGGTTAAAGCATGGCGCGCAGGTGAAATATTCTGTGTTATCTCTTACTATGGATGTGCTAATCGAACGTAGGCGCGTTATGAGAAAAAGATGAAAGCGTTTGCGAAGGCAGCCTCTCTTTCACATAAAGAGAAAAGTCGCAAGCAGAGGGAAGTCACGGAGGTTGGTCCATTACCAGTTGAAGACTAGCAGCGTGTGGCATATGCCTTACGCACTGGAAAGTCGAGGGGAGGACTGCATGGTGACTTTGGAGGGACAAAATTGCGGCATTCTGGGCCGCAAACACCGTATCGCGCAGCTTCGTAGGATCGCGGAACGTATCGGGGCATCGTAGAATATTCGCCAGGAGTACCCCAACGAATGAGTCACCCGCTCCTGTAACGTTGACAACATTGTCGATAGAGTGGGCCGGGAAATGTTGCAAAATGACAATCTCGTTCGATTTTCCGCGAGCAATAATCCGCCGTTGTGTGGGTTGACTGCGTATGTCTGCCCAGGGAGAAGCTTTTGCTTCTGGCTCGGGAATGCGCATAACGACAAGGACACCCTTTTCTCCGCATTTGACAATCAGATGCTGGAAAAATGGAAGGAGCTTGACGGCCATTTGCGCGATCCCCTCTTCCACTAAGAAGGCGAGCGAGCCTCTGGAAGAATCCTCCTCAGAAGCGCTCATTCTCGCAAGTTGTTCTAGTTCTAGGCGGAACGCGGAACCAATAGATAGACTGTCGATTACATGCCACCAGGTCGGATGGGAGGTCAAATCCAGGGCCTCCGCGCTGGAAAATAACTGGGCAAGCTCTAATGTGTTGGGGGAACTGAAGGCGATAGGAGCTTGGTGGCCGCGGATGTCAAGAGAGGCTGCAATCGCAGGTAAGATAGCTGTTGATTTGATCACTGAGGTAGGTTCGCTAGAAATAATTTTTGTGAGATTGTTTTCGGGACTTGTCCACGGTTCAACCTACTAGAATACTGTTTACGTCGAAGTCAGCTCTTTTCTGCATATACAAGCACTTGATTCACACAGACCTTGAATGTCACTCAGAATACAGTGGCCAGCAATGCTCTTGATAGTTTCAGAAGATAGATTTCCGTCCAGAGCAACTAGACTTGGCTTGTGTGTATCTATATATGAGATTATCTGTGAAATTGTCAGGAAGGCGTCCTTCGGAAAGTGAGACTTAACGCAACAGTATGCGCTGCTACAGCAGCTGTGATATCCATGTCCGCAACGCCACCGACAAGGCCACCATTGTTGTCCAAGACGAAGTTGCATACAGCCGTTCGCTTGTCGCTTCTAATAAAACCATCCACTCTCATACCAATTTGAGTAGTTTCCTCAACCAGGAGACGCCCGAAGGCATCATCACCGATCGGGGAAACCAGCATTGAAGATAAATGTGGAGAATGAGTAGAGATTACTCGATGCGATGCCTCTGCAACATTCCGTGCAACACCACCTAATGACATGGAAACGCTACCAGGAGCCGTGGAATGTGTTGCAAGGGATTTATTCGCGTCTTCGTTGGCTTGAGCGGTAATGTCGACAGCAGCCGAGCCGACTATTATCAAGTTAGCAGGAGGCTGATAGGGGCTCAATTTCTCAATCTTAAAACAGTAATATAATAACTGACAAGAGAGGTTTTGATCTCCACATTTGGAGTGTAAGTAGAAGGGATGGCGAGGTGCTGCAGCGCCCGAACATTCGCACCCGTAAGTCAGCTGTTGTATTTTTTATCACTACTGTTTGGAGCCGTCTCTTACAGGTGCGTTTGCGTTTGCGAGTTTCTGATACTCCACCGCTATTCTCCCGCCTAGCGGAAAAGCCAGTTAGTATGTTGCGACGGACTTGGCGAGTACAATCACTTACCAACAAGAGCTGTGTTCTCGAGAAGTGCGATATTGGACGTGCGAGACGTGCCCTGAGTCAACTCTCCGACCCGAGCCAAAAGCCACGGGGTTGCTTCCTTACCTAGCCTGCTCACGCCATTCGCCTCGGATTCAGCGACAGCTTGGTCGACCGCTTTCTGTATCGACGCTCCAACCTCTTCGAATTGAGACGGTATCGGTACCGCAATTAATGCACCGTTTGTCAACCCAAGTTGCCACTGCGTGTCTGGATAGAAATTCTTAGGCAAATCGAAACACGGTGAAGGGATAATGCTGAGCATACGTAGAATCTTAGCAGCAGTCACCGGGTCATTGATGTTCCAGGGTGCCTACAAGAACACTCAGCATCGAGTAAAGAATCGAGGGGTAAACCCCACATTGAAGCCACTATGACGAGAGAAAAACGCAGGAAACTCGCGCGAAGTTCCATACGTCAAGACGGGCACTCCAAGCGTTTCCTATACGTCATGTCAATTTCAGTTTACTCAAGGGGAAATGTCGAATTGTACTTACAAGGTACTCCAGGGTTCTGGGGAAAGTGGTTAAATATTTCATAGCTCTGTGAGTGATGCTAGAGCACACACCGTCCGATGTCCAAGATTGACTTGACGCCTGCTGAAACCAAACCCACAGGACAGCGAGTGAGCTCATTCAGGTCAGCCGAAACATCCATGGCTTGTGGGTAATTAATGGCTAGACGATCTATGATATATTGGAAAATACTCACAATTCTCCCCGCCACGGTGAACACCTCCTAGTCTATTGCCACTGAATGAATTAAATTGTTATACAGGTGGTAGAATGAATCCATACCCGCCGGTGGCGAAGACCTAAAGTATTCTCAGTGGCAATAGCGTCTATCGTCCTACAGAAGACATACCTTTATTTTGGCTAACGCTGCGAAAATTAGAGTAGCGCTGCAGGTTGTTCCTATTGTTGACGTATCAAAATAGGTTCACGACAGAAAGACCAGGCATAACCTCCATCTGCCTTCGTGGCAATCGCGGGCGCAATATCACGGCGCGATATCTTTGCAGGTTGCGTATCCTTACTGGCCAGTCGCTCGAAGTCCCTTTCCTCCAAACCGATTCTGATGCGACCACCAATCATCCCGATTGTCGCAGGAATAGATCCCGTAGATCTAACTTTAGTTTCCAAGGACATAGCAAGCTTAATATTATCCGGGTAAGGGAGGCCATGGGTGACCCACAGCCGTTTCAAGGGCGACGACGGGTTTATTTGTTGCGAGGGCCTCTTGAACCTCTGGATGAATATCGAGGGGAGCGTCGCGTTTCAGCGCCGCGCTGAGTTTGGAGAGTTGTCGGGCTGTTCGTGTAATGAGAGAAGGAGAGCGCTTGTCGAGAGCCCTAGAAAGCAACATGCTATGCCAGATGTGAGCGTTTCTGTCAAGTTCAAGTTCTTTTGATCCCGGCGTCTACCGGCCCGCAGCGCATATGTCCCTCTCACCTTCTACATCAGTCGAGGCCAGTATCAGGATCCCGCAAGGAGTCTGTGGTCTTTCCTATACTCCTCTCGACGTCGCACAGATCATACAGTCTGTTCAAGATGATGGCGCGGGGGCGACTTCGGTATTCATAGGTGAGGCCTGCGCGTCTATAGATGAAACGCCTATACAACTCTCTTATAGGCACGACGCGTAATTCCTTCAAGGGTTTGCCATTGTCGATCAATGGAGACAAGTACTCATCTGCGTTTGGCGCCAGGAAAGGCGGTGACGCGTTTGGAGTATCAGGCATACTCAAAGCTAGCGATCAAAACGATGGCGGACATTATGCTTGAAGCAGCGGCTTCAATAGCACGCTCAGATCACCAGACATCTTCCCAAGGAGTACCATCTCTTATTCAATGTGCAGTTCATCATCGTCTTGGGAACGTTCTAGTTGGCGAGCCTTCTATTGGTATCACTGACTCCATGCATTTTGGCCTCATTGACGATGTGACCCATTTCTAGTGATCGCTGTGTCATCACCTCATCGGAAAGAAGCATTCGTTGCATGCGAATTTATTCTAGAAGAGGTTAAACACAAAGCGCAGATATGGAAGAGGGAATACTATGAGGGAGAGCAAGAAGATGAAGCAGAATGGAAGGCAAATGACTGAATGAACCTAGCCAGCAGCTCGGGGAAATGTCAGTGCTTCGCCTGGCCAGTGTCCAAGATTTGAAGTTTGCAAAAACTCTGAGTCTACCCCGTTCGTCCTTCCATTCTGGATGAGCGTGAGGTCACCATGGTAAGTACCTGCTCATGCGTACAGGCCCGTTCGAAAATCTGGAGTAATCCGAGTCCCGCAACATATATTGCAATCTGAAGGACAGGATATGATATGGGGTGGACAAGGCTACATGCAATGTGGAACACGCATGATCAAAATTGAGGGAGTTCAGCATATCGATGACCATATCAGACGTACATAGACGACCTTCTCGAGCTGTCCCAAGGCTTTTTTTGCTTTGCTTGTTGGTCTCTGGATACTTAGCTATCCCCGCTTCTTAGCTCTGTAGTGTAGCTTGCCGGCGGTTAAAAATTGACTTCATCATCATCTATACTTCAGTTTGACATCGTCATGTTATTGATTCTCTCGGTCCAACGTGCGCTAAGTATGCTACGTAATCAAGTTTGTCTCCCCCGATCGTATATCGTGCGCTCTCGTTCATGTCTCGGTGTCCGCAGTCGAGCTGGTCTCATAAGCCTTACGGCGTCATGTCTTTAATCTACCTTCCAATCCTTTGTAGCAACATCGTCGTCAGAGCTCACAAAGAGTTCCACAGACCAGATAACCAGGGTCAAGAATATGTTCATCCACCGCCACCATATCTGGGACGAGTGATCCAACACTACGCGCTAGTTAGTACCGTGGACAAAAAACATCCCACAGACTCACAAGAAGATGTGAGTATACGGTAACAAATATGAATTGGCGATAAGTGAGAAGGATTCGAGTCAGGTTAGATGTCTAGGACTTAATGAGTAAGTGAACTTGCGGTAATTCATACGAGAGACTTACCGGTCGATCCTCCCAACCATCATGAACACCGTCTTCAGATTCCCAACTGTCGGCTCCAATAGTTGGCAATATACGAGAAGCAAAATGAAGGATGGCAAGGCGGTAAAGGAGGGCAAACAGCACCGGCTTGGGGAGGGTGTTTATTACGAAGTTGAGCAGGGCTCGGAAATGAGGGAGAATATTTGGAAGAAGGGGGGCACTGAGTTTTATCTAGATCATCTACGAAAAAAAAGGAAGGGT
>JACGCN010000110.1:0-51485 GCA_014905825.1 Lyophyllum atratum | reverse complement strand
TGTCGTGCGTAAACGTGTGTGAGGACTCCCAGTGGACTCCCTGAGCGAGGTCTCCGGCGGTCTGTCGCAAGGCACGCCGTCGCTCGGCACGTATATTGCTTGTCGGTCCGTCCCACGCAGTCGACACGTGGAGGAGGATGACGCATGGTGAACGCGGCTACTTTCCGCAACTTTCCCGGTCCATTGCGGTGTTAATATCATTTATCACGACCCATACACGTCTACCAGTTCGAAGTTTTTTTGCATGTTACGACAGGAATTATGCAAGAAGCGTATCAGTGAACTGGTTTAGGGGCACTGAGTAAATGCGAATAAGCCCCTTTCCCGTTTCATCATGCAATTACATCGTGCGCGGCGTTGCGTTGTCAGATATGCGATCCAAGTCATTTCCAACGTCACCATTGATCTGCTGCCAATAATTGTTTCCCAACGTTACCGCTACTTTACCCCGGTAGTAAGTCGGCTCGACGGGGTGGCGTAGAAATTGACGTTTTGCGTAGCTGCAGCATTACCCTGACTGTTCCCAAGTCCGACGTTTCGCGATATAAAAGGGCTCTGGTTCTCGCGTTCCTAGTACACACAACTCCTTCTTCACTCCTTCTCTTTTTCTGTGCGATTCCTAGACGCTGTAGTATTCCCCTCCCTGCACATCGCGCCAGCGTATACCGTGTCGAAAGGGCTTTCTTCACTCAATTCCCACTCCAAGCTGCAATGTGCAAGCACGAAGTGTGAGTACCAGTTTAACTAGCCGCAGCTCCATTGAGAAGCTGATCACTCCTTTCTTTCAGTGTTGGCGACTTCTACCGGGGTTGTGGTGTACGTTAACTCTGAAGTCACAGTGCTATTCGCGAGCACTGACAAAAACCTTGTGTGGCGTAGCACTTCCATGGAAGATATTTCACTGGTGAGACCAAGGACTGCAAATCGGAGGAATGTAGAACGAGCGTGATGCACAAGCATAAGACTGCTAGAAACTGTAGATGTCCCGAGGTAAGCAGCACCATTACGCGTTGTCGATAGGATTTAGCGCCGTGTACTGTGTTTTATCCCCGTCGACGCGTCGTCTCCACGGGCTTCCACTTACTTACCTGTGGTCCATACAGGTCATTGATGAAGAGCGGAAGGTGCAAAACATGTTCCAGATTCCGTTTGCTGAGTGTCAACGCGTAACGCGTTGAGGTACTGGATACCGCGATTTCCATTCCTCCCCGATGCTTTTTTCATAACATACTTGTACTAATGTGTTTCGTCCATGCTGTATATTACGCACGAGTCCATCCAAGCATATAACATTGCATTGATCTATGACCGCCGCCTAGAATTTGTAAAAGGGTTGCTTCAGAATGATGAGCTTGAACTAAGGTTTGCTGCCCACGTGGCAGACGTTTTGCCTTATTGGTGTGGCCGACTCCCGACATGGCCGCAGTGGCAACCCACGGTTTTCGGAAGCAATCCACAAATTCTAGCCGACTTGTCTGTCAGAATCTCCCATGAACCGACAAGTACGTTTTATGATTCTTACTATTTTGTGCATGAATCACCTCACGAGCCCGCCGTGATACGTGGGGGGGCACCGTGGGGGCGCTTGACGTGGCAAATAACGGGGTCTTTTACCTCAAAATATGTGAGAATAACATACCAGACTACCTCCGCCGACGTTTGCTTGAAACCGGGTTTAAAGTGGGGATATGTCTATGGTCTCAACTACTCAGAAGATCTTGACCGTTTGGAATCTGCCTGCGTGGGGAAACTCATCCAGAAACATCTGCTCATCCAGGATGATGTTCCGGTCGGTCTCATTAAGAACTAACTCTACTTAGAGTTCCTGTATTACTGATGAAGATAATAGGTATATAAGTCCATTTGGAGTGTAGACGAGAGATGGACGTATGACGTAGCGTCGTTTAACTGCCGCCGATGCCAAAGATAAAATGGAAAACAGATATCGTGGACCGTGACCAGGCTTCGATGCTTGCCGCGCCGTTCCGAGCCTGCATGTTCAGCAGCCACCTAATCTTGTGATGGTTCAACGAAGGCTTCGCTTGATGCGCGACTCTTGTACCGGCGGACACGGACGGCACTCCTGCTTCCCTCTTCCTTAAATCGGAGATGCAGGGAAGATAGAAGGAGGCATTATGTCTGCCATCTTGAGTACCGCAACGGTGACAAGTACGAACAATCGATCGATCGGAGTGCATCCCACAACGTGGGCGTCTGTGTGCAAAGCTCACGATCTATAAAAATGGGATAATGACAAAATACTCCTTTGCCATCCACTGGCATCCAGCCTGTGTATGTACCCTGTTAGTAACGCACTCCGTACACGACATGTAGCAGCGTACGATATTCATTCATGGTGCCTCTTGGCGAGAAAGACCACAAGGGCAAATATCCCTACGATACAGCAGACAGCGAGTAGGCCATGCATCCAGCGCTTCAGCCATTTAACGTCTTGCTGTCTGAACCGCTCCTCTTCTGGACGGCGATGACAGACCATGGGGATGAAGATCGGGCAGCTGCTTATTCCGATGTGACGAACGATCACCCCTCCTATAGATGTATTATGAGCAGGATAAAATATCTCATCACAGACGCCGACTGACCAAAGCCATTATGATTGAGCGACTGTGGTAGGGCGGCGCCAGCTCCAGCATTCGGAGATTCATATTCAACAAATTCGAACGCGGGGCCTTGGCTCGTATCGACTGTACACGGGGAGAGAGTCGACGGATGAGGGAAAGTAGGTGGGTGGAGGGTATTGTGGTGGGTTGTGCAATGTTGCGGGTCCTTGTGGGTCGTTGTTTGTCTGACTCGTCCTGTCATTCTCAGCGCCCTGGGAAGCCATGTCGTTAAGGCCCTTAACTATCAAGTTTACACGAGCACGAGAACAGATTCGCGAGGAATCTGTTGTACGGCGGGTAGTGGAAGAATGTGTCGCTCGAACATACGCGTTTTATAGCAGGCGCTGTAGTGGCAAAGGGCTGTGCGGGTCGGGCACATTCGCTTGGCAAAGGTAGACGCCGAAATAAGTGAAGATAACTTTTAAGGTGATGATTAGTTTCGAAGGCTTGATGTCTGATATTAGCGGTAAGTAGGCTACACGAGCGAACATGGTCAGGTCAGAAATACAATACAGCTGAAGAAACTCACCTAGAATTAATTCTCCGTGCATTCAAAGAACACGAAAGAACGTGTAGCGATTATGGCGAAGAAAATAATGAATACCGACGGGATAAGTCGCTAAGAGTTTTTTCATGAATCCAGATAAAAGAAATAAGGTTCCGAATTTTCCCCCCATTGCTTCTGAAGGCAGTGAGTGGTGTGTTGAGTACCATCCCATTCATCCTCTATTAAACTGTTGTAGTCAAACTGAAACATCGTCACTGCGAGAATCATGACAGACGGTGCATCTCATAATACCCACATCGGCTATTTATCAAGGCTTGTCAGCAGACATGCGCCAGAACGAAGTTGCATCAAGTTTCGGAAATCGGTGCTGCTTACAAGGTTCCGATCGTAATTCCCCTAACCACCGGGTATGTCTCGATCTACAACATGATCCGTTCCCTACGAATGAAAGAACGCGCATCGCCGAACAACTAACAGGACTGTAGTGCCAGGAACCGTGGGCCATGCTCGCTCGCTGCGCAAAGATCAATGCGGCGCTGCCCTGGCGGGATCAGCTGCGGCGTCTCGTCAAGCCAGCATGTAGCTATGAGCCGTGTAAAAGATGATCCATACAGAAATGCACGTCTCATGAGAAGTGGATTCCGGCCTTGTGGAATTCCGCTAACAATCTAGGAGCACTCATTAGGAAAAAGCGCAACGCGTATAAGGGCATGACATACTTCAACAGATCATCAACGTCCATCTTGGAGGCGCGGCTTTCAGTGCATTCGGCCTCCTCCAAAACTTTGTCAACGATGGTACTGATAGCAGTGTCATCGACCATCTGCAGGAATATCAGCACATGTTGTTTATGCATGAAATCGTCGTACATACCATTTCTTGGACTGCGAGCCATGTCCGCCGATTCTGCTCAAGCATCTTCATGACACCCTTTGCCTGAAAATTCCCCCGTATTGTCTTATTAGGTCTTGAGAAAATTATGCGGTTCAGCCCATCGAATTCCTCAAACTTGATGGGTGGTGGTGGGTCGATTGGCACGAGGCGAATAACTGACGACTCCACTTGTGGAGGAGGCCTAAAGTCATTGCGAGACACGTTGATGATGTTATCCACTTTGGCGTACAACTAAGAGGTGAGAGTGAATGGGAATGTCAACGAATTGATTGAGCACACATACCTGGACATTGGCGGACAGTCGCGACCATAATGTCGTTCCCGGTTTTGCGATAAGTCGCAGGGCAAACTCGCGCTGGAACATGAGAATGGCCACTCGGAATAACGGCCGGTGTGATAGCAGACGGAAGACAAGTGGCGAAGAGATTTGGTATGGCGTGTTCGATATGCAGACTTCGAAGTATGGCATATCAACTTTGATGAAATCGCCGATCATGACCTCCAATTTGTGCTGTTCAGGACTATGGGTTTATAAGCTCTGAGCTTTGTATTTCAATGGAGACTACGCACGTTCCTTGGACACGTTTGATCACCTCCGCAGCCATACGAGGATCCATTTCTACTGCGGTTACATGTTTCGCTTTCTCGAGAATCTTCACAGTCAGATTCCCAGTTCCGGGACCGACTTCGAGGACCTTGTCGGTGGGTTTGAGGTTCGCCTAGAGATCTCATTCAGCTATAAGCCACAATGCAACCCAGATATTTGAACTAACAGCATCCACAATTCTATAGTGCAATTTTAGTCTCGCAGTTCAAGTAGATCTGTCTTAGCTACTGACTTTTGCGCCGTTGCAGGATTTTTGAGAATATGCTGGCCAAATCGCTGAGTATTGAAGATCGGATTGGTCATGGAACTCGAGGATTTAGCATCGTTCTTCTTGGGTGCTGGTTGGTGAGCTCGCGAGAACCGTTCAGTCGTTGCCCGAGGCATAGTAGTGGTAGCTGATTTAGTTGTGGCCGGCAAGGAAAAGATTTCTTGCGATGACAAATCACAGAGCACGGGGCTTTCCTTTCCGGCCACGGCCCGGGTGGATGCAGCAGCACAGGGACGAACTCAGAAGACTGGACATAACACGAAGAGTCGCCGCTATGAGCGTAGGTGTGATATAGTATACCCTATACATACAGTAATCAACTACTTCTTCCCGGATACGTCGAGGACCTCGATCCATTTCTTCGGTATTCCTTTACTAGTCAAATACTCCACGACAGCCCCCGACTGTTTTCCTTGGACAAGCACTTCCAGACCAGAATTTGCAGGCTTTCCAGGGATCGGCGAGACTGAGGAGAGCAACAGTCAAGAAGAGGCATTATGGGGTGCATCAACTGGCCACTTACCAGAAGTCGCGCCTGCGCAAACCTTCCTAAGATCTTCAGCCATGTCTTCAGCGTTTACCACGAGGAAGGGCTCAAAGCCCGAGATCAACGTGGACGCCTTTCGACCTTGGCGCACCTTGATGACAATGTGTATGGGCTTTATTTCACCTTTCCTGCGGTTATTATAAGCATAAACGGAAAGTAAGGGAAAGAAAACCCAAAACGCACTTCCGTACCACATCCTTTCCATCAGATACCTCATACCAGCTTTGCATACGGTCCAGAATAGCCTTGGTTAATTCCTCTCTTTTCATGAATTCCATAGGTCCTGGTTCTTTTTCCCCATCTTTGCCTTTTGACTTCCCTTTGGCTTTGGACGAGACGCAGTTGTATAAACGTTCGTCGAGATTGATATATGCTTGCTCTCGAGGATTGACAAGGGAGTTTGAAGATATGTACGAATTGAGAACAGATTTTACTTCGGCTAGTGAGTATACGTTCGTAGAGCTGTTGAACTAATTGTCAGCATATTTAGGGTGAAGGGACAGCGTTTTCACCTACCTTCCACCCATTCCGTCGAACAAGCCGACGGTAGCTTGATGAGGTTTCCAGAGCTCCGTCACTCTCAACTCCCCACCTCCCGCCTCTTCGTCCCTGGCCTTTTCCTCTCTCGTCGCTTTCTTCGCTGCAGTAGTTTCCACATCCTTCAAAGTGGCGTACCGGTGGTGTCCAGCCACGGACGGATGTTTGGCGTTGACCGAGGTAATGAGAAGGTCGGTTTGCTGAGAGTGCTTCTGTGGCGATTTAAGGTTGAGAAGAGATGCTTTTTCCTCGCTCTTGAGAAACGTCGTGAGAGACTTGTGGGTCGATGATTTGATTGTCACCTCAGAAGAGCTCGGACACGGAGACGCGTCGGCAGGCGGGGGACCGGAATGTGGTACCAGCAGTGCGGGGAAGGCTGGGCGAGAGGGGAGGATGTAGTTTGTGTAGAATTGCGTCGCAGGAATAGGGAACGCCGAAGCTGGTATCGTGGAAGCAATGGCCTGCAGCAGTGATATATGGAGGAGGCTACTTATCTCTTGAGGATTGTAAGATGGGCCGGCAGAAGGAGGCGTATCCGAAGGTTGGATGGTAAGATTCGACAATACCTCAGCTGGCGATGCATCCGCCTGGTCACCGTCCCCCTCACCATCTGGCTTCCCTTCTCGGGCTGGAGATACTTGTTCGCTCCGTTCAGAGCCCGCAGGTACAGCCTCAGGGACATCTCCCTTCGATCCAAGTTCCCACAAGTGGTCCTTCCAGGTGTGGAGGACGTGGACCGCCTTGCCTTTTTCCTGACCCCCATCCAATTGGTTACCAGCAACCGCCATACGGCCAACAGCAAGCGGAGCAGATAGAGTCGGATTGTCACGACTATGATTGTACTGTAGGATAGAAACGAGCTGCTTTTCCTTCAGAGAAGGAGCATGGTGGACAACTGGCTTGAGGAAAAAGTTCGACATTTGTGGCTGTATGATTCATGACGACTGACCTCCGGGTATCATTAGATCTGCGCCGCCAACGAGAATCGGAATCACAGCGGCTGGTGTGGATAGAACTGGAAGGAGATCTGCTCGTTTCCATAAGGTATACACGGTCGGAATGAGCTCCTCGGAGCCTTTGCCCAACGTGAACCATAGGGGATCTCCATCTGGCGCCAAGTACGCAACCTGAGATTTTGGTCTCAGGAGAGTGCGCCACGAGAAAGAAAAAGCCTATCTTACCCCAGGTTCTTCTAGATGCGTGCTGAACTTCACAGATTGAATTCCGTCTGGCACCAGCAAATCCCCATCTTCTGAAGAGACCCCAAACGCTGTTACCACACGCTGCTTGAGTTTGCGTCTATCTGAGCTGCGCAAAGGCGCAGAAGTTTTGATTCCGCCCAAGGGTTTCTTGAACATGGCGACAGGTGAGATCTAGACGTTCAAACTGAGTGATTGAAATTACCCGTCTTCGGTTCTCGGCAAGATATGAATCATGTTACACAGCCACAGATCATATCAGATTAAGCCTTCACCTCATTGTGCGTGGCCATGGCCAGTTGGTATATTCCAAGATACAATGGTATTACATGACGATTCGACTTGTATACTTCGAGAATCTACTCATCCAGCTTCATCCTCGAGGTCCTGAACAACTGCACCATTCCGACCGGAATGAGGGTTGCATCGACCACCTCTAAACCCCCAAACCTCTTCACGACCTCCTCACCATAAAGCGAAACAACCCATCGCTGATACCAGTCCAAGTCGGACCACCTCTTTTTGCACTGCGACAAGAAAGACTCCACAGTAGGCGTCAGCAAGATCGTCTCGAGTTCTAAAACTTCCAACATGCTGTCGTAACACTCCTGCCAGGCTGGCAGCCAAGTCTCCCGGAGACCGAGATACTCGTTGAGCCCCATGAAAGGCTCTTTTTTAGCACCCTTGTAGGTCGAAGAGCCACGCTCCCAATGCTCCTTCAGAGTTTTGTAATCAGATTCGTCGCTGTCCATCAGACCTTTGAAACTTTGTTGGGTGACTGAATCCGATGTCTTCTCCAGAGCGAACATTTCAAGCATCGGGTGACGTAGTTCCAGGCCGCCGCTGCTGATAGGGAGGTAGAAATAACCTTGCGGAAGATCAGAGATCCCGAAGCGAGTCTCGATTACTGAGCGCAAATGTGCCACGGCGCCGCCTTGAAAACCGGGGAACAGCTCTTGCTGAATCCTTGCAAGGGTGTCGATGATCGCCTTAGTGTGTACATCGCCAAAACATTTTGCTGGGCGACCACCGAAGTTCCGCTGGAAGAACGCCATATATTTGTTATACGCGTTAACCCAGCCAAAGACCGATTTCGTCGACGCGAGCTGGCGACGGAGCTCGATGATGTGATGATCTACGTCCTTCTGATCAATGACGAAGCGGGCCTCGATCTGGTCGAAGCGGAGAAAGCCCCATCGAATGTCGCCCGCTGGAAGTCCAGCGGGCTCTACGGTGCCGACCCAGGCCGATCCAGTCTTGCCCTCGTTGAACTTGAGGCCGACGAGGTTCGCGTAGACGTTCATTTCCTTCCAACCTGCAGCGCATTTTGCAGCGTCTGCGTTCCAGAGCCAGAGGTCGTCATGCATCCGGTAGAGGAACAACCCGCCGGCTTTCTGATTGACAGCGAAGTCCATACCAAACAGGACCGCCTCACCGCAGACCACGCTCAATGCATAGGCAATGGGTGTTCCACGTTTACGAGTGCGGTACTGGCTTGCTGGATCCTGCTTGAAACGCAGGGGAGCACGGAGGAACCTTTCGAAGAACGAGCACCATTCGTCAGAGACGCCGAAGAATTTGAGTATGGTGAGGATGGAGGCGTGTGGGAGCGATGGTCCAAACCATTCCAGATCAGACCGAATAACAGCATGAGAGCCGTGTAGCACCGAGTTCAGTTGACATTCCGTCGCCATGATTTGAAGCAGCTTTTGTTTGATCATAGCCGGACTATTTTCGTCATTGGTGACAGGAGCATCTAAAAGGTCGTCGTATGTCGCTGGATTGGCCGCTGACGATGACAGTTGGCTGAGGAAGAAATGTTTTTCTCGCAGAAGGCGCCGCTGTGCTTCGATGCCATCTTGATCGTCCACCCTAAGTTGATTGGTATTGCGTTCGCATACTGCAGGTAGGTCGTCGGGGTGTGTCTTCTTCCATGCCTTACTTTCTAGAATACGCCGGAAGTTGGCTTTGAAACTGACCTGCCAAGCGATGCCGATGTGCTGCAACAATAGAGCATCGACGATCTCTGGATCTGTGAATGCCCTGAGAAGAGAGGTTCAGTATGCTTGATTTCAAGACTAGGCTATCATACGGGACTGACCTGTATTTCCCATTAAGATGGCGACGCATCTCAATGACGATACCCTCATCCGGCCATGACCAGTTTTCCAGGCTGGCCATACGCATGTTTAGAACGCTGGCCACTTCAGTGATAACAGTGCTGTTTTCAAGGAACTCCGCCAATGTAGCTCTCTTAACTTCGTCCATGAGCCCTGACGCCAGAAGGCCACGGATGGCATCCGTTACATTATCCACTGAGATGGAGTGCCGTTTTAAATGGGTTCCAAAAAGTCTCATCTCTTCCCGGAGAGACGTCAAGGCCTTGGTTGCTTCGTCTCCTGAAAAAAGATCGGAAAGATATGACTCGAGGGCGTCGGTGTCGATGGGCTTCTCATCGAAGATGATGGATGTGAGGCGATCCAGCTGATCATGCATCTCTTGTCTTCCGACATCGACAAACTCTGAACCGGCAACAGAATCTGTGTCGTCGTCACTCGAAGGTAGTGCAGTGGAAGAGTCTCCGCTGCCCACCCATTCATTGAAGAGGCTCCCAAAGAGTTTCGCGCAATGAAAGCGCATCAATGAGTGACGAATGTGGGTTTCGAGAATGTCGATCCAGCTCCGAAGGATTTCGGGGCTGAAGTTGGGATCCTGTTTCGCTTGCGGGAACCAAAGATGCAGATTCAGAATATTCAATTTACCCCCCAAACTGCCCGAGCTGCTTACTGAGCCGGAGCCCGACCAAGATTCTACGGCCTTGACCAAGATCTCGCATCGCGCAAGCAGGTTATCGCCAGCGGCAGCAGCCTCTTCCAACACCTTTGCATGCTCTTGGTAGCTTAGCCGTTGCTTCTCCAACTCCTGGAGCTTGATGGACGTTATGAATTGAAGAGTCTGGCCGAAGGCAGCAGAGGTACCAGTCGAGCGTTCCATGGTCGGTCCTGTAAAGGACGAGATGTGTCAATCCGCGTCGAAGGCAAGTTGAGATGCATCAAGCAACGATACCTGTTGTGTTTTGCGGATTACTTGAAGTGTGGTTGGTATTCGTAGAGTGCAAATGCTGAGACCCGCGAGAAGGATAGCGTCCCCGAAAGCCACGTCTTGCCATTTGCAAAGGAACTCCCCTTAGTGATTTATAAGATATTTGAAACTTGATGATGATGGAGAATGATGGAGCGTGACAGATAATCGATAAGTCTGAATCGTGTCGCGCCCGCAACTTGATAACAGTAAGTCGCGACAATGAGTAGTTGTTGACATTGATTGGGGCCTGCGCTTCGGTTGCGCAGGAAGCTGCATAGCTTTGGTTCAGGGAACACGGACAGAACAACGCGGATGTCTCAACCAAGACTAGGCGCTCTTTGGTCTTGTTGACTCTGGCGCTAATTTAAATTGGCCGACAACTCGAATAATTTGTAATCATTAGCATATTATTATGCTGAGGATCGCCCTCATCGTGTATATGAAGCAACTTGAAAGATGGCTGCTCAACTATGGCCTTGCGAGCCTGCGAGCGAGGCCAAAAAGTTGAGCGTGGGCTTTGTAAGCGCCATGTGGAAATGACAACTCAACGCGCTTCGTCTTCTGCGACCTGTCAGGTCCGTGCGCGCATTCATAGAACAGCGGGAGAAGACGTAGTGCGCTCTTCACTTCTTTCATTTCCCCACTTCATTCCTGCAGCCGTTGTCTGCGAATTTTTTCATTCACCACGCAGATCTTACTCGATTCCCTCAAAATCTCGTCATGGTCGGCACTGCACCTCCCCCTCCAGCTACAAACAAAGATGCTTCCACGATAACCAGTGGATCGACCTCGACACCCAACCCTGCATCCTCTTCCTCTTCTGCCAGTGCCTCGACTCACACTGGTTCGCGCTTTCCTTCTGATTCACAGATCTTGGCAGAGAATGTGCTTCGCACCGGTCGAAATCTTGCACTCCAAGCCCGCCGCGACGCTGGGGAAGCCGCGGTTCCTGCTGACGAACCTCTACATCAGTTACATACTCGTAATATTACCCCTCCCCCTCCCCCTACCACTCCCCCTCCTAGCAGTAATACACTTATACAATTTGCATCAGCCTTTTCTCAACTGTCACCTAATACCCAGATTAAAGCCATGTCACTTATCAATAATACCTCCTCCTCCCTCCCATCCGTTGCTAAAGTTTTATTCTCAGCTTCCGACGAACGTCCCTCATCATCCAAGACTGGTTCCGGCTACGGTATTCATCCATTCATACTAGAACTCGCTAGAAACAAGATTCCCATCCCACTTACATTATTTACCTCGGCCTCGACTAACCGCTTGCATCGCGAAGCCACATCCATTAAACAGATTTCCGCCTACAGTGCCAACGGCACTAAAACCCACGTCATGGACGTGTCACAATTTCCAGACCAGAATCTTATGGACATAGCAGACTGGCACGAGGCGTGGTCCCGTTACAAGACGTTTCACACCAAACATAGCGACGCCGCCGTTTCGGCCAGGTGGCACGCACACTACGACTTCCTGGCTGGACAGGACAACTTCCGAGCCAACTTCGCAGCGATTCTCAAGTTCGACATCGAGGAACTCCGAACGAGTCAATTACACGCTCGACCCTTGCGTGTTCCACGAGGAGGTTCAGCGCCTTCGGTTCCAAGCCAAGAAACTCGAAGTGGTACAGTCGGCCATGGACGACTTCTCAGCCCACCGTACCCCCTCCTCCTCCTCCAAATCCCGGTATGAACCGTACGACCGCGACAATCGTAAATCCCAGTCCATCTCCACCGACACCAAACAGTCCTTTCGTGACGGCAAATCCAACTCCACCCCCTCCGTCCCTCTCTGTCTCTGCTGCCGTCGTTCCGGCCACAAGTTCAGTGACTGCAGTGAAGACTCGACGCCGGCGGGCCTTCTGACGTTCTCGAAATACCAGAACAAGCAGCTCACCGTCCGCGTCACCGCTGTCATCCTCTGCATCACCTTCAACCTCAATTCTCCCAAGCGCCCCTGCAAGCACACCCACCCCGAGCAACATCTTTGTTCATGGTGCGGGTCCGCCGATCACGGCGCCTGCGCTAGGAAGTGTCTCTGAGGTGTCGATGACGCCTCAACCTATCTTGGAATCGCCTCTCGCACTGACTCCGTTTTATAGAGACTGGCGATCTCTCCCTCTTGACACTGCCTCTCCCGTGCCCCATGTGTACTTCGACAATCTCCAGATAGCAGAACCATCGCCATACGACAACGATCGTGACTTCGCTAAGATCCAGACGCCCTACTCCGCTGCACAGTTTCACATCTTTCTCGAACGCGCCCAACTGCTCCATCGTTACCCCGAACTTTCTTTCAAGCTGATGCATGGCTTTCCCATCGGCAAGCTCGCTCCTCTCACACACACGTATATGCCGGCCAATCTTCCTGGCGCCATCCTTCATGCCGACATCATACGTCTCTACATCGTCGACGAAATCCGCCTCGGGCGCTTCTCAGGCCCATTCACTCGTCAAGAGCTTGAGAAGAAGATCGGGGTCTTCCGCTCATCACCACTCCAAGTCGCTACGAAAGACGGCGCTCCCGGCGAACCCATGAAGCATCGGGTGTGCCGACATCTCTCCTTCAAGGGCACGGCTCTTACCTCCATCAACGACGAGATCGATTCTGAGGAATACCCTACCCGCTGGGGAAAAGCAAGTGACGTTGCTGAAATTGTACGTCACTCTTATCCTCCATACACTCTTTACTCGCTCGCTCCCCCTCTTTGAGCACTTCTCTTACGCATATGCCATCTCACATCTCTACTCTCACATCCCCATCTCTCGTTCTCCCCCTCCATCTTCACCTCCACTCATTCGCTCCTCCCCTCCGCGCTCTTACCACAGCCCTTTGCGGCAGCTCACTAGTACTTATCTTCATGTGTTCGTGGTGATACGATCCGCGGCTACCATGTATTTCTCGATATTATATCCATTCTCTTCTCTATTATCACAACGGAAGTTATTTGCGAGATGTAGGCCCATACCCGCAACTCGTTCGAAGGACACTGTTGTTGAGACTAGGGACCATGGACACACGTCCATTAATTCTTCTTATAATCTTATTATCCTCATCATCACAAACTTGTGAACACGCATCTCACCACAATCTTTCCCCCAGGTCACTGCGGCCCCTACTGGTGCGCAGGCGGCTACTCTCGACGTGGAAGGTGCCTATCGCACTATACCCATCAAACCCGATCACAAACGCTACCTCGTGGTCTTCTTCGAGGGCCTTTTCTACATGGAACATGATGTTCCGTTCGGTCTCGCGTCCGCCTCTGGGCTCCAAGGCGAGGTCGCCGATGCGACCATTGACATCTGGCATCATCATAAGGTCTCTCCAGCAGTCAAGTGGGTCGATGACTTCACCGTCTTCCGCTTTCCCAAGACTGACGGTTCGTTTCGCGGCATCAGTGATGGTGTCGAGCATACGTACTATTACGGCCTCACGTCCATCAAGCAAGTGATAGCCCCACTGGGCATCCCTTGGCACAGGAACAAGGGTCAGGAGTTCGCGGACACCTTTACATACGTCGGATTCCTGTGGGATCTTTCTAGCAAGACTGTTGCCCTCCCCCAACTCAAACGCGAAAAATATCTATATAAACTCTCCGTCTTCGTCTCAACATGCGAGCACTCCCAGATACGAAAACTCGATGCCGAGAAGATCATCGGCACCCTCTCACATATCACCTTCGTCTATACACACGGACGCTCGTACATGTCGAACCTCTACAAATGGCTCACCACGTTCCCTAACGACTTCGTTCCCCGCTACATCTCCCACTCGGCCCTCACAGACCTCCGGTGGTGGTTCAATCTCCTTCTACAGGACCTCGCACCACGCTCTCTATCTCCATGTGCGCCCACACGCGACTATGACATCTGGGTCGACACGTCCACCGAATGGGGCATAGGCTTACTCTTTGGCGGGCAATGGGACGCATGGAGCTTACTCGAGGGATGGAAAGGCCCTAGCAGAGATATAGGCTGGCTGGAAGGAGTAGCAGTAGAGCTCGCCCTCATAGCCACGAAGGCAATGGGCATTCGCAATGCCGATATTCTCATTCGGAGCGACAACGAAGGAGTCATCGGCGCCTTCTCCAAGGGCAGGTGCTCCAACTTCATGACAAACCTCTCAATACGTCGTTCCGATGAACTTCGCGCGATGACCGGCATCTCGCTCACCCTCATTTATGTAAATACACTCATCAATCTTGCAGACCCCATCTCTCGTGGAATCCTTCCCCCTCCCTCCTCTAGGTTTCCCTTCCCCATCCCGATCCCCGCTCCTCTGCTCCCATACATCACCCATGCCTCCCTCTGAGCTTGAACGATATCTCCAGGGCGTCGATGTTCCCGCGCAGGCCGCCGCATTCTATGCCAACAGCTCCCTTCTAGACGTTCGCCGGGCGGCGTCTCTCCCTACAGATAATCGTGTCCGTGTGCCACGCAAACCACGCAAAGATGCCTACATAGCCCCCTCATCCCTTCGTCCACACGTCCTCGCGAGCGAGCGTGTCATCCATTGGACCACCCCTCACTCCGTCAAATCTCAGGCCGCCCTCGAAGCCGAGCTTCCCGTGCCCGCAATCGTCAAACTCTTTCAAGTTATGTTATTCTCTCTGGACGAGAATACACGTAGCAACTACAGTGCAGGCCTCCTTCGCTTCACCCAATTCTGTGACTCCAACAGCATTCCCGAGCATCAGCGGATGCCGGCATCCGAGTTTCTCATCTCTGCATTCGCAGCGTCCGCGGCTGGTTCCACCTCAGACAGTACTCTGGGGAACTGGCTGGCTGGCCTTCACTACTGGCACGTCGTCAACGGTGCTCCTTGGCATAGTTCGGACATGCTTCAACATGTTCGCCGTGGCTTCGCAAAGCTAGTTCCCCCCAGCTCGAAGCATGCCAAACGCCCTCCCGTCACCATTGAGGCTCTGACCACACTCAAGTCCGGTTTGGACCTCACCAATTCCTTTGACTCAGCTGTCTGGGCCGTTGCGTCCGTTGCGTTCTGGTCCTGTTGCAGGTCAGTCGTCATTCTCTTATCCTACTATTTCTTCTTTCTCATTACATATCTTTACAGGCTGGGAGAACTCGTGATTCCAAGCCCAAATCTCTTCAATGCAATCAAGCATGTCTCCCGCTCCACCATTCCCATATCCTTCGGCCGCCTTGCAGACGGGACCGAGCACGCCACGTTCCATATTCCTTGGACGAAGACCACCGTGCAGTTAGGCGCCGACATCTCCGTCACATCTCGCTCTCATGATACATGCCCGATAGCCGCCCTTCGACACCACCTCTCGGTCAATACCCTCATCCCCACCTCCGCGCCACTCTTCTCCTTCGAGACCGCTGCCGGAGGTTGGGCGTCTATGACGAGGGATTGGCTCCTTGGCCGTTGCAACGAGGTGTGGGTTGCTGCCGGCCTTCCTAGCATGCCTGGACATGCCTTCCGCATCGGGGGTGCCACGGAGCTCCTTCTTCAGGGGGTCGATCCTGATATTGTTGCGAAGCAAGGACGCTGGCTGTCCCGTGCATTCCTCGAGTACTGGCGCCGTATCGAGTCCATCTTACCGCTGTTTATATCCAATGCATCGAATTCTCACCGTGCTCGCAACCTTGAAGGTTCTATATCAAATTTCGCACGTAGACATCATATCACCACCTCCAGTAGCATTTAACTTCCCCTCTACAAACTCACATCACCTTCTTGAAATATGATCTTTTACAAGTCATTCTAATATCTTGCCCAGCTCTGGTTTGGGTGTGCCCGACTCTGAAGAGACTCGACCGTTGTGAGCTGTGCTCAGGCCATGGTGTAGTCTCGTTTTTCCTTCAGACTCATTGTCTGTTTGCGGGACCAACGGGGCACGCTCCGAAGATTCTGATCTCGAGTTTTATTTTCCTCTCAGAAAGAAACGCGTCAGACGCGTCTCGAGTTTCTGCCCATCACGTGAATCATGTGCTTCTGGGATCTTCAGAATCTTCCCCCCAAACCTTGGAAAATGCTATTTGCAATACACTTGCAAATCAGATTTTACATTGACTCCTCTGTCATCTAACCAGCGCGACCATACAAAGCCAGTCAATGCGCCAATTCTCGAGTATATTTAAGCTTCATCACCGCCAGCTGCAGGATCGACACCAGCCTCGCCATCGCTCGGGCAGTTCACCCCTCCCCCCGCGCAGAGTCTGGGCACGGACGTCGGGGCGGGCGGGTACTTCTACCCAGTACCCCTTGACGACGCCCTTCTCGCCGTTACCGAACTCGTCGTCGTTCTCGTCGCTCGAGGGGTGGGACGGCGATGCGATTGAGGAGGGGGCGCAGGTGTGGGAGAGGGGAACATAAGAGGAAGAGGAGGAAGGGGCTACAACAGACATGTAGGCGGACCGCTTGCAGGACCAGGTGTAGACGAGGGCGAAGCACCCGTCGGCTGTATCTACTGTAATTATAACTGTCTCGCGTACGAGATGCAAAAACTAGAGTTCAAATCCAATGCGCGAACACCAGTAATCAAACGGCCTAACTATATCCTACCTATCTCATCTTATCCCTACCCATCCCTCCTCCTTCGTACTCATCCCACCTCCTCCTTACTCATCCCATCCCATCCCATCTCTACCCATCCCTACCCTACCAATGACAAAACATCACCATAACCCTAAGATGTCGGGAAAGTGGTTAGAAAAGCGGAAGTGTCAGAAAGTGATAAGTGAAAGGAAAGAAAGTGGAAGTGAAAGTGCCGAAAGCAGAAGTTACAAGCATTGTAGTTTTACTGATGAACGCTACTGGACTGGTTCTGCGACAATTCTTTTTACATGCGCAATGGCCGGTCGGGGATATGAATGGCAATGCTCGGTACGAGCGGCGAGGGTATCAGTCAGGTATCGAAGGCAAACACTACATAAAGAGGTCCTCAAATCATCGCGGGGAGGTGGATATAAGGGTTGATTGCGGTCAGAAAATCGCGGCCCAGGGATATGGCAGTTCAAAAAGGAGCTTAGCAGTAGTACTTTGCATCAGTGGTCTTCTACATTGGACATGAAACGTGACTTACCTGTAAACTGTAATGATGCCTGAACGAATGTCTCGGCAAGTGGATCAGTCAACTTGATAACGCGCTGCATTTCGGCCAGAGACGCTGCCGTTCCGAGAAGAAAAAGATGATGGTGACGATGATCCGTCGAGTGAAGTCTTTTTTTAGCTTGCAGCGACTCTGCATAATCAGCACTAGCAGACGGTTTGTGCGTCCTCACTGTGCGCTCTGCGTCATTGAAAAGGCCGTACTCGACCGATGCCCAGTAAGGGCCGACGAACAGAAAGAAAGGGACAGTCGTTGACATCAGACTGGATCCCGATTTGATGATAGCCTTCGCTTGGTCCTCTCCCTGAAGGTAGAGAGCATGAAACGCAGCTTTGACGTCCTTGTTATGCTGAATGGTAGCTGGCTCAGGTAGATTCGCCATGACCTTAATAGCGCGCTTGGATTCGGCCCCTGCACGAATGAAGAATGTTGGAAGGTTGGCGGAGTCGAAGTTTCCGATACCAAAATCGGGGACTTCTTCCCGGGTGGATGTCGGGACATCGGGCTTCCATGGGAATGAGATCTGCGGATAGATCGTAAAATTCGCTTCCGACGTCTTGAGTTGGGAGAGAAACTCGGCAATGAGGGGATAGGTCACGTTCTCCTTCGGATTTTCCCCCAAAATCGAGGCGTATACAAGCTGCTGGAGGTAGGGAGTAGCGGCATCGAGTGTTGCTCGCATTATTGTGAGGGCTATTGCAGTGCTTTTTAAATTCAATTATAAGTTCCACCACTGTATTTGTCTATAACTTACTGAGTATCGCAACGTTGTTCGCAGAGGGATATGGTTAGAGACAATCCAGTGTCCAGCTTATCAATTAAATATCATCCAATCGATCACGCAATGAAAAAGTGAACAAGCAAAGCGGTGTATAATCGGTGTATCCTAGGTGCGATGCACAAATCAAACAACTCGCGTAAGTGATCCAAAAACAGCGAGACACACAATACGTGTCCCTTTGAACGTCCTGTCAAGGGCTTATGTGTGGGATCCATCAGCTGCTTCGGCACATTGCCAGCGCAGCGAGACAGAGAGCTCGTGGGCTGGAGTGGCTGGCACTAGCAAAAACAAGGATCTGTGGAAGGCGGAGATGGCAAACGGACGAGAAGATGCTTACCTGCGGAGATTGAATCAACTTGGGATGGTGACGCGTGGCACAGCAGTGACAATCACATCTCGATTGTTAACTTGAACGTCCACTGGTGAGCCACCCCGTGTCTTCAAGCTCTCAAAGCGCTTACTGCCTGCAGTTCAAATGCGTGAAAAGCATTTTGTCAAGGGCTACAAATTCGACCGTGCGAAGATCGCGCAGACATTCAAGCTCTCTGGCGCCAGCGACGACGAGGTCGACAACGTGATCCACACAGCTGTCTCCATGCTCAACCGCCAAGGCTTCCTGTACCTCGCCTGTGCACACGATGACAAGCCTGGTGTGGACTGGACGCTTTGCAACGTTATTGTCTTGGATGAGGGCACCGATCTGAAGGCATTGCACGAGAAGCAATTGGTGGAGGACCAGGTTGATGAGACAATTCTGTGGGCGCGTCCGCATGTCCTTGATGGGCCGGGTGTCTGGGAACTTTCCTGATCGAGGTAAGGTTCATCTTTCATCGTGTTTCTATCCAGGAGCTAATTAAAATCACATAAGCGCAGATATGGCGATTTGAGGAGTTTGCTCGCATGCGGGAAGGCTGGAAGTTATAATCCTGTGTGTTTATATTTTGCATTTATTGTACATTTATCATTATTCTTCCTTTCGCGCGCATTTCTCGGTGTGGTTGAAGGGGAACTTGTAAGATGGATGATTTACGACCGTCTCTCCTCACAGACGCTCACTACCCTCGAGCAGCTGCTCCTTCACTCCCTGTCACATGAACCCGTACACAAAGTCCGGCGGAACGCCGCCGACACGGCTGAGACCTCGGTGTCGATCCTCGATGGCTGCTGCACCCTAAGTATGATAAGATATTGGATCCGGGTGAGGATTGCCACATACTCACCTCTCCTGCATCTTTATATCCGGATGAGTTCGTATCTGTTTCGAGTACGACGGCCTCCGCCTCCGCTTCAAGTCCAGCTCCAAGCCTCTTCTTAAGTCCTACCGTATGGCTTTCGGAGTCGCGTGGTCGTGCGCCGGTACATCCAAAGGAGGAATCTGCGTCCATCTCAGCCATGCCAAATCCAGGCACACACGATAGTCATTCTGAACAGACTTACCCGTGAGCTCGCCATCTTCTCATCTATTCCCGATCCCCGTGGATCTCGTCACCACCTCGGCCATGTCCATTGGCTCCTTTCCCATCCATTTGACCCAGTTACCACTTTGCGAGCAGATGACCACCATTGCCGCTATACCTCGAGAAACCTCGCGATCGGTGGCGCAGACCTTCAGCGATGCGGTGCGGGCGAGGACCAGCGATCCTTGAGTCGAGAGGAATCTGCGTCCGTCTCAGCGATGTCAAAGCACTTGCGGCTCAGAATCACTCACCGTGGAAACGACCTTTACAGACATTCGTGTGCAATCCAAGATGGTCCGGTATCGCCCTCAGCGATAGCAGCGCTCCCCCTCGCCTCCGGATATCGCATGCCTTTGGGTACTGTAAACGAATCTAGGTGGGTCACACAGAATTGTCATTCTGAACATACTCACCCCGCAAGCAACGATACTCCTCGACTCTCCTCAATTCCTGACACGCTCATTACCCCTTCGCGTATGTCCGTTGGTCTCTTTCCTATCCAAACGACCCAGCTATTGTTTCACGAGCAGATAGCCTCCTATCGACATCACGCCGTGACGTTGTTAGAGATAGGTGACCAAGCTCCTCGGCGACGTCCCGTTTGCGAAGTCCCCCGATTCCTGAAGCGAGGCGAAATCTAAAACATCTTTCTTGAAGAGATGCGATCTCTGGATGAGTTATTGGGAGAGAAAGTTAGGATATGTGACACGCAAAGCATACATGGCACAGGATACTCACTGGATCGCACAGTAACGAGGACGCTGAATCGACGGCTGTCGGTGTTCAGGGAGTATCAAAAGCAGAGATGCTTACTTTCCGGAGAAGGTATCCCTCAGCTTCCAGTTTGGGGGCCGAATTTCGCAGGCAAAGGAGTTCAGAAACTTCTCATTGTGTTATAGGCGTGATGTAGAGCATTTATTTGCTTACTTACCTCATATATTTTCGTCTTAATGCGTTGCGTGGTCGCCTACACAAGATTACAGACGCGAAAGATGAAACGAACTCTGCCAGAAACCAAGGTCGAGGTCGTTGAAAGCGAGCCAAGTCCATCGCACAGCCACATCGCTAACCGATCGGAGATCAAGACATCCGAATCCGTTGGGCACAGGAAAATCGCCGTGGCACTCGCACGCAAGCGTGCCACTAGCGTGCAAGCGTATGCCAGCTGTTTCCTCTCCTCGGGATCTTGCTTTTGGGAGCGAGGCATCAAGGAGAGTTGCATTGAGCCGTCTTCTTCGGTCAGGATAGAGAGCAAATCTTCACCATCTTTCGCATCTAGGGATGAATAAATGTCATGAGTATATAACGAACAACGGGCAGTAAGAAGCTGCGTACTGGTTACACTTTGTGCAAGATCCTCTAAAACCGTGGCAGCGACGAATCTGCTGGTCTCGGCGTTCGCTCTAAGAGTTTTGAACACATCTGCTGCCGTGACGCCAGCCTCTGCCACCCTCCAAGAATCGTAGTCGGTCGCCGTTGCAATCAAGGCGTATCTGCAAAGGAAGGTCAAAAACGAACTAGGATAGTCGACCTTATGGCTCACCCCAGCTCTGCTTCCCTTGCCAGCTTGGCCTCCGGTAGCACACTCATGTTGATCAAATCCCCTCCCCATTGCCGATACATCAAGCTCTCTGCCCTCGTGGAAAACTGCGGTCCTTCCATGCACACAATCGTCTTTCCGGTATGCAGGCTGATGCCACGGCCTTCTTTTTCCAATGCCGTGCGAATACTGCCCTCCAGCCACGTCGTCAATTTTTTCGAAAATGGATCTGCAAAAGAGGCATGCGCGACTGTCTTTCCCGTAAAGAAGCTCGCGACGCGAATTCCTTTAGTACGATCTATGATTCGAGAAGGGAGACAGAATGCGCCTGGAGGAATGTCTTCGCGAAGGGAGCCTACAGCAGAGAACGCGATAATGGCGTGGGCACCGAGGGACTTCAACGCTGCAATATTGGCACGAGAGGGAACATCTGAGGGGTTGATGGTGTGACCAACTCCATGACGGGCGAGAAACGCGATTTGGGCTCCTGATGGAAGGCGCGAGATGGTTATGGGGGACGAGGAAAAACCCCAAGGCTGTGGATAGATTCGTTCTTAGTCATGAGAGACAGATACGAACGATAGATCCGCACAGTTTCCGGATTGACCGTCTTGCTGTGATGAATGGGTCAATAGAGTAGCGAGCGCTGGAGTAACTGCACGTACACGAAGGTTAGATTATCCAGATGATACAGTCCGCTTCCACCAATGACACCTACGAGAACTGAGAGCAGAAAATCAATGAGCTGACTATGTCGGTGCGATGGGATTACACCACTAGTGGCTCACCCTTTTCTGAATTACTTTCGGTCATCTTGATGAATTCAAGAAGGATGAGGGCCAGGCCGTATGATATACTTCCTCAGTCACATCGTCACCGCCAGTGACTGTTGGGCGGCGGAAGCCGCAGTCTTCTGGGTCATATTTTTGGCCCTCGTCCCCAAAACGTATGTATCATCCCCCCTCTGATACTTCTGTCTGATTGAGATCAGAGGTCCTCAGCTATTTCGGGTGCATCACGAAGTTTGGACATCTGAATGTCGAGAGCGGACTAGGACGGAAGCACAGATATATTGTAGCTGTGGCCTCGGTTGTCGGATTGGTGTTTACTGTAGTGGACGTGAACTTCACCGTCGCGCACATAAGGAGACACGTACGAATCCTGGCGGTAAACAGCAGCCGATGCCTAACCAGTTGAGGCAGTGCAACGAAGTATTGAAGAGATATATGCCTCGGAGGTTGTTAAAACATGTTCGCTTCTTTGATAAATCTCCTAAACGCGCTTTGTTTTCGTTGTACAGATGGCGCCTGGTCTTAGGTCGGACCTCCTCAGCTCAGAGCTGCCGCCGATGCACAGCGTATATCTAGCAAGTTTGATATATGTGAGACGCGGGTTCAAGGCTTCAAGCAGCAAGATATTCGGAAAGCTACTCACCGTCGATTTTAAACAGTATTGAACGCGTGATAGGCGCCAGGTTGCCAGCAGTTTTTCGTCTCTCTAGGTTCTTGAATGTCGAGGTCAGGGTCGTGCCGACGGCTTCTCGTCAGAAGCGGAGAACGAATTTCATGATAAGCAAATAACAGCCAGAAGACCTTACAAGTTGCTGCCAGTGCATACCATCCTGGACTCAGCCTACGCAAATTCTATGTTACAAAGTAACTTGCAGCCATCATTTGTCGCTGGCCTTTGTCTGACTCCCCATCTTCTACTGGCCCTATCCTTGCAACCAGCCTGTAACACCCTCCCGCAGAGTCCAGACCATCATCCACACACCCAGCGCCGCCTTTGTGCCGTCCAGTGGTCTTCCAACAGACTCTTGTCTCCCCTTGTGCATCTGACGGGCGGAAGCGTTCGACTGGAGTCCACTGGACCACATGGACAATTGTGATCGTCAGCGTGTCGTGGTTTTATTGCTGTGGCGTCGCAGCAGGCTGCAGAAATAGCACTTTTCTCAGAAGTCAAAGGCACTGACGTCTATTCTTGGCCAAGATGTATCAAATCAGCCGGAGCAGGACGCACGTTATGATTAACAGCTATGTAGTTCTCAGCGAGGCGGCCTCATCCGCATACGTTCTGTTTGAGGATCTTACCTCTACGCTGTTTGCGTGTGCGTAAGGCGGACGATTGGCTCTCGATAAGGGGTGGCTGTCCCACAGATCCAAAAACGCTGGCTCTATCTAAGGTCAATGATCGCGATGGGTCCAGGATTTCCTCGTTATTCCCTATTCATATGCTACACCTATGTCTTCTCGGACTCTCTGTCTGACGGCCGCCCTCGTGCAGCCTCTTTCCAGGTTCTTCTTGGTGTGATCCGCCGTAGCACACACGTTCATGGAGCAGAGCTTGGACTATAAAAGCAGCCCCACACTTCTTCTCAGCATCGAATTGAAGCCGCCTCACCAGAGCCCATATGCTGTACTCGATCCCTCTGCTTGTCCTCCTCTGCCTGCCCGTGGCTACACTCCAACAAAATGTTGTTCTCACCAACGATGACGGTTGGGCCGTAGCACAGATCCGAGCAGAATACTCCGCGCTGAAGGCCGCTGGTTATAGCGTTAGCGCATCCAAGTAACTTTAAATTGGTGCTAAATCATCCGCGTAATTATAGGTCGTGTTATCTGCTCCGGCAGGTAATAAGTCGGGCAGTGGCTCTTCCACTGCAACTCCAGTCGTCTTGACGAAACCCTGCGAGTTCGACACATGCCCAACGGGATCGCCTGCTGTAGGCTTCAATGCATCCGATCGTGAGTTTCACGTAAGGGCTTAGGTAGACGACGGAGAACTGATTCAATCAACTTCGGTCAGCGCTCCTCAACTACGTCAATGCATTTCCGTACGTCTGGCTGTTCAAAGTATGCACCGAACTGACAAACCTTGTATAGAGTTGATGCTGTTCGCTTTGGCATCCAAACACTCGCCCCAAAGCTGCTTGGGGGGCCACCAGACCTCGTCTTCAGTGGTTCTAACATCGGAAGCAAGTCGCATCGTTTTAGCTTCACCTAGATAAGAATGTCTTACTGAACGACCTTTGCTTAGACAACTTGGGTCCAGGGACTGTCGGTCGTTCCGGCACAATGTACGTGTTTAACACTGGGTCGTAGCCGTCCACGCACGTCTGACATCTGACATCCAGTGGCGCTGCCTCAGAGGCGGCATTGGAAGGCATTCCATCTGTAGCATTCTCCGGTCCATCGGGTTCCCAAGTCTCCTACACAACTCTCCAAAGCAGCCCAAACTCCTCAGCCACACTCGCTGCCCTCACATACACGACGCTCAGCCTCAAGTTCATTAAAGCACTCCTCGCTAGCCCCGCCCCAATTCTTCCGCGAGGCATCAGCGTCAATGTCAACTATCCTTCGACATCCAGGTGCCCTACCGCGTCCAGGGTCAAGTTCATTTTCACCAGGATTGCCGTGAATTCAGCCGCAACCGATGTCCAGACGTGTGGGACTACCCATTTGCCGGACGAATCTTCGACTATAAGCAAGGGGTGCTTCGCAACTGTCAGCGTGTTCAACGCGAGTACGAAGGCTGATGTTCCTGCTGCCACTCAGGCGCTGGTACTTGCGAAAGTGTCGTCAATTTTGAGCTGCCTGCCTTGAAGTAACCGTAACGACTGCTAGGGAGAGTATAAGTCAGTCTTAGTTAGACCGTTTTACACCTCTACAATCAACTCAGTAGGTAGGCATTCATTCTGTATATCTGAATATCTTCACGTTCCAGGCGCTGGATATCATGTCTGCTATTCTCGTTCCCACTTCATCGCTTTCCTTGCAAATCAACATCCTCGCACTCCACAGTGAATATTTGGCTGAGTCCGATCTTGTAGATCAACTTTGCACCTATGTATCTCCCCTCTGCCTCCATGTTATGAAGATCGTTTTCAGTGATATGTGTGAACCCCCCGACCCAAATATCCCTGTTAAGGCCAAATAATTTCCAAGCGGCCGGTAAAGACCCGCTGTGGATCAGTGTGGCAAGCAAAGGTCCTGTCTCCGGTCGGTATGAGCTACCTTGCTACGACAGCCTGAGCGTACCGCTTCACTTGTGAAAACGCCACCACGAGACATTCTTGCAGCCGGTGATGTCGCTACATCAATACCTAGCCGTAAGGCAGTTCGTCGACATCGCACAACACCCTCGGTGAACGCTCGAATGATCGATCCTATCACTCAGGAGGGATCAATGTTCGACATTCTGCAGCGCTCACACCGAATAGGGTTTCCGATCCAAATGAATTGCTCTGCCAAGCGGGTATGGATGAACGAAAGACTACGAGTAAACGCGCTAAACTAGGATAAAAGCAAACCTCAAAGCACGGGGGCTGAAAAGGGACCAGGGAACGTTCAAGTACCATCAACCCAGATGAAATGATGTGTTAAAGAATGGGCAGTCGAGCCCAATGAAAGACAGCTCCGCGACGCGCGAGGAGCCGAGAGAGAAAGAAAAGAAAAACCCGTCATGCAATGATTAAACTAGGGGGCTTGCCGATGGAGGAAGGGGCGGCGAGGCGATCAGTTTCGTGCATTCTGCGCATCACCTTTCGCGGGTGTAGCAGCAGCAGCAGCATCCTTGGCGTTTGTGTCTGCCTTGGTGTTTGCCGCGGCACCTTTAGCCGGTGCGGGTGTGGTTGCTGCGGCACCTTTAGCTGGTGCGGGTGTGGTTGCTGCGGCACCTTTGGCGGGTGCTGGTGTGTCCGCTGCAGCGCCCTTGGCGGGTGCCGGCGCAGCCTCGGCAGCTACAGCCTTTGCTGTTGCAACAGGTGCCTTCACAGAAGTGGCGGCCTTGGTAGGAGTAACCTGTGCGCCCTTGCCAGTCGCGACGGAAGTGGCCTTGACGGTAGCCGTAGCCTTACCAGTGGCAGCGGCGGAGGTGACCTTACCAGTGGCAGCGGCAGAGGTGACCTTACCAGTTGCAGTGGACTTGCCGGTGGCGGTAGCCGTGCCAGTTGCAGAAACGGATTCGGTAACCTTGCCGCTGGCTGTGGCGGTGGCTGTCGCAGATACAGAAGCAGAGACGGATGCGGTAGCAGTACTTTTGACACCACTCTTGACAGTGGAGGAAGCGGCGACTGAGCTGGCAGCTGCGGACGAGGCTGCAGCCGGAGGAGCACCAACGGAGCCAGGGATGGGCTTGCCGTCGGCGGTAACGGTGAACTGGAAAAAAAATCATATCATGAGTATCAGGGCACCAGAACTGAGATAGAGGACGTACGTAGATGGCATCATCGAGAGAACCGTGCTGGGCAACAGCGACAATGGCGGGGGCGTGGTTGGCCGAGGTGTTGATGGACGATAGCTTGTAGAAACCAGCGGGGAGACCAGAAGTGACGTCTGCGGTGAGCTTACCACCGGCGGCAGGTGCGTTCAAGCCCTTGAAGAAGGCGAACTTCTTGGGGTCGGTGGGAGTGGCTTGGTCGATTGCGCTGAGCGGTTCAATGACGATGTGTGAGTGACCTATGATCTGGCCCTGGGCGTTGAGTTGCTGGGGTGCAGCGAAGTAATTCTCCTGAGCGTTGACGAAGAATCCGGTCTGCATGCCCCTGATGTTCATCGAGACAGTGAAGGGAGTGTTCGCCTTCACGGTTCCGAAATTTGCGGGGAAGGAGAATTTCGACGAGGGCATATTCTCAGTAGAGGGGATAACACCTATGGGGGCGGGGTTGCAAGAGCCGGTGGTGATTTGCTTGCCGTCAGTGATGGGAAGGTTCCCGACCGTAAGGCAGAAGTTGATGAAGTTGTTCGTGGACGTGAGCGACTTCACTTGTCCTTCAGCAGGAACATCTTGACCGTCATTGGCGAAACCCTTGGCAATGACTCTGGGATCGAGAGCTAAGAACAAAAAGGAGAAAAAAAATAGCGAGGGTTAACAAGCGTTGATCAAACGAAGCTGGCAGTACACACTCAATGAAGTTTGGGCATTGCCAGTGTTACCTCCTGTGTTACCTCCTGTGTTGCCTCCTGTGTTGCCACCCGTGTTGCCCTTGCCAGTGTTCGTCTATAGCGCAAATCAATTTGAGATAAGAGGAAATCAAAGCAAGGTCAACTTACGGCACCGGCTGCGCTGGTGGTCGCCGTAGTTGTACCCTTGACGCCACCTGCCTTGGTCGTGGTGGCGGCTTTGGTGGTACCAGCTTTCGTAGTGGCGGCGGCCTTCGTGGTGGTAGCGGCTTTCGTTGTAGCGGCCTTCGTGGTGGTGTTCTTCACACCACCGTTTCCGTTGTTGCCATTGCCGTTGTTATTGCTCGTATTCCCGTTGTTGTTATTTCCATTATTTCCTACAATCCTTGGTTAGTAAACCCGCCCACAGAGGGGCGGTGAAAGATATAATCACCATTATTTCCCTGGTTGTTGTTCCCATTGTTATTGTTGTTCCCGGTGTTCGTGTTATTGTTGTTGGGCTTCGGCGTCGCGGTAGCACGAGCCGTAACAGTCACAGTCGAGACCACGGTACGGATTTGAGGGGGCTGAGCGATCAAGTTTATTAATGGGAATTCGCGGGAGATAAGCGCTGCGAACTTACTGCACAATGATTGCCAAACCGATCCTGCTGCGGTGCCGGTGCAGCCTGGGCAGTGAAGGAAGACAAAGCAAGGGTAAAGAAAGCCACCAAGAGAGATCGAGAATGCATGTCGTTAAGAAAGAGAGGTTCTTCAAAAGTAAAAGAGAGTGTAAATTGCTTTGAGGCGGAGCAGTTTCAAACTTGGACTTCGGAGCAAAGAAGAAAACGACACCAGTGTCGGGCGTTCGTAGTCCTTGGGGACGCACTAGGCGACAGCCGTAGGCAGAGCAGGCAGAGGACGGAAAGAAGAAGGGGAGAAAGGATGAACGAATCTGTTGCCTTCGTGCCTTATATACCACATGCCACTTGTCCACACTTCATCTTTCAGATTCGGCATCGCTCGGCTGTTCCCCTTGTTGACATCTGTGTCGTTTGCCTGCTCTCGCCTTCTCCCCCCGCGGGCCCCCTCTCCTTGCCCATCTCTCATATCGTCTATCGTGATAGACGACCTCCCGCATCCACATACGCAGTCCGAAAATATTTCAGGAAAACCAATTTTTTATCAGCGCAAAGCGTCAAAACAAGAGACGTTTTACCCGTTGCCAACGTGCTATTTATATCAATCTGCCTTCATGACAGGTCACAACCGCCCACCCCCGCCTCGCATCTTGTCGGATACGTCTGCGGTACTTATTGGCCGTCTACAAACCAGTGCATTATATCAAGTTGCTGACAGCTCGATGTTGATGCTGGACCACCATCGCCAGCGTTCTTTGATTTTGCGCGTCAATATAGGCATCTGAATCTGTTACCCAAACATCTAACTCCTAACATACATCTTCCGGCGTCACCTTGAAGGATCCGGATGAGGTGGTCGACAGCAGCGAGCGCTCAACTTTTTGGACGATGAGGCGGCCGCCTCAGGATTATTCTGGATCTCCTTGCATCTCTCGACCCAATCAAGTCAGCACCCTGCGGCATCCCAGTTGGGCCACCATACTCATTCCTCGCCCCTTCAAGGCCTTGTTTCTTGCACACCTGACTCATATCTTTGATGGCAGTAATGGGCGTTACTTCAGTATCCGTCCGTCATGATTTCGCCGAAACTGGTCCTCAACGGACGTTGGTTGAGCATCACTTGAGCTTTAACTATTGCTGAGGGGGGACTATTACTCGATCAGACGAGCAGTTCACAAAACGAGTCTATTTATACACGCACCAGCGTCGTTCCACGTCGCATCTCAAGTACCAGCTAGCAAGCCCATCTACCTACACCTTTGCCTGGGAACTTCATCAACGTGATCATCGCTCTTGAAACGCAGGTCATCATCGGCAATGGCATTATCGGGATCGTGGACGCTTGCTTGCAACCATCGAGGAGCACGTCGCCTACTTAGTAGGAATCAACCTAGGGTTCCTCGATGCCTCTCTTGGGCGTCCAACCCTGTACACTGTACGGATGCTGACAGCTTATTATTTAGTTACTGATTCCATTGCGGCTATTTTGAGCCTTGGGACGATATCAAGCTCTCCCCCGAAACAGCCGCGTATGTACCTTCTCCGGCCCCAGAGGTGTACCCTTACTGTATTATCATGCACTCGTAACCCACATGGCCATAGTTACCGGGTTTTCATCTAGGCAGATGATCCGCGACCCGTTGTTGGCTCAAGTTATATTCCATAGGCATGTACTTGGCTGCATGACGCTGCATCATGTCACGGTCAGCCTGAACTGAGCAAACATCCTTTTCACCAAGACAACTGGCAAGGTAGGGCAGTTATTTTTAGCTTCAATCCAGGAACAGAAGAAAACCTAAGTATCTGATATAGTGACTTGAATCTACCAATCCTTGTGTTGGAGAGATGCCCTGTGAATCCCGTTTCCGTTGGTTTTAAGTGATTATTGACATTGGGAAAATGCCTAACAAAGTCCTCCACATGGGTCGATGGCGTAGTTGGTTATCGCATCTGTCTCACATCTTCGTCTCATGATGACCGTGTGCACAGGAGGTCCTCAGTTCGAGCCTGGGTCGACTCATAGCATTGTTTTGAGTTTCATTGTGCTTTTTGGTGCTACAACCCTTGCTCTCCCAACCGCCACCATAAATAAAGACCAAGTTGCCTGAATCGGAATCTGTAGATTCCACCATCGCGGCGCATAGCTGCCAGAGTTGGAATATCACGGGAGCATAGTTAGATTTGTCGAAGGACACAGATGGCATGACCACATCCAGTTCAAGAGCGCAGAAAACCCCCAGATCGGCCCACTCGACCATATGGAGATCCAGACAAGCACAAGCATGCGCAGCGCCTTCGCCATATGTTTGTCTGACCTCCTCTCTAACGCAATTGAATCCTCGAGTGCGTCAAAGGGATTAGCGAGGATCGATAGCTTAGCGCGCGAACATCCCTGGAACAGTACGCCTTGTGTCAGGACTCTCCGATCGCCACTGTCGTCCTCGTCAAGATACAGCTCTTGGAGCATGTGGGAAGGTGCTGGCTTTGGAGAGTCAGCAGCTTGTCCATTCTTCACATTGTAAGCGCCAGGACCTCAGGCTCGGCTCGATCATGTCGAACATGGTATAAGATTGCCCCTGCAGAATTGGCAGCAGCATCTGCGCAGCAGGGAATAGTACAAGAAGTGCCAGGATGATGATCGTCTGGCTTAAAGTGGGAGGAGAAGGCTTGCCCCCACACGGGTCTGGTGTCTGTCGCTCCATGTGAAGAATGCATGCTCCGTGGCTTTCGAGTGGCGTAGGAAGGCAGGCAGTAGCTATGGGAGGCCCAAGGTCTTGACATGCACGCATGTTTGCAAGAAATGGCGTGGCAACCTGAAGGATCCTACTTTGTGATTTGGCTATTGGAGGTGTTGCATGGTCCTTCAAATCTCCTTCTAGGTAACCGAAGTCAAGTCGATCATCGTCCATGGCCGGAGAGAGTCAAAAGATATACCTACCACAGAACCCGGACAACTCGTTCCACATGTGGAAGACCGTTAGCAATCACCTGAAGTAGGGGCATGAAAAATCAGGCAAATCATCGCACCCTAGACAAGTTTCAACTCTTCAGAAGACTCATGATCGCTTGCTGCGTCCATGTAAAGTAACCCAATTTGATTTATTGCATCTGCGTGTGAATATGTAGTCAAAAACATACGGTACTTATGCGGCTCATGCTCCCCAACTGAGAGTAGAGGTACGCTGGTAAAGATCCCGAAACGCTGCACATGAGCTCCGTTGCTGCCGTACCAACCAAGGATACCCAATAGAGAAGAGGGTGAATCTCAAAGCCCACCATTAGACAAGCTCGATGTTGAAGCTCGTCACCTGCGGCAAGTACGCCCCAGCAGCGAGGTCCAGGATGTACACATCATCGTAAGAGGTCGTTCCGTCATAACCACCGAATAGAAATAGTCGGCTGTCCGCCAGGATTGTGGAGTGATATCCGCGACCACTTGGAGGTTTCCCAAATGCTGACCGTGGCTCGTAGGTAAGCGACACTAGAATGGTATGAGACTGTCGATGTAACGAATGAGAACGTTGAAAGACGCACCCAGATTGAATGGAAGGACATCGGAGCAATATTCCTCGCCATTGAAGCCTCCAGTAATGAAAAGGAACGAGCCGACCTGGGTGGCGCTATGTGCTATTCGTTTGTACTTTGACGTCAGGAGCGTGACTTGACTCCAGTGGCGAGTATCTGCGATAAAATCAGCAAAGACTCAATGACAATGCTGCCCTCCCTCACCAAGGTCAAGACACCACACATCCGTGAAGAAATCCTTCCCATCGCTGCCGCCCACCACAACCATCAGATTCCCCACTAAGTTGGCCGTATGATATCCCCTGTTCTTAGGTGTCCTCCCGGTGGTCTTGACCTCCTCCCATTTCATCCTACTGAACGACGACACGTCAAGCGTCCAGACATCGTTCAAGGCATTCAAGCCTGTCCCACCACCGAAGATCCATATCTTCTGCTGATACAAGACCGCCGAGTGCGCGCGACGACGTGTTGGGAGCGGCCCAGAGACGGTAGGCTGTGTCCAGTGGCGGGTCGCGGTATCAAAGACGTAAACCTTATCGTAGTACTGCATGCCGTGGCCGCCGCCAAATACGACGAGTTTGCGGTCGACCAGAGTCGTGGTATGCGCCCGACAGGGCGGGGGTATATCACCAGTCGTTTCCCGAATGGTCCATTGCATTGTCTCTACCGGGGAAAGCACATGAGCAGTGTCAGTTTTTCGAACGCGAAGCTAACGCACCGGTGTCAAAGCAGAACATATCTTTCATATCTTTGCACACTTCTTTATCGTCATTTCCACCGAAGAGCCATGCAGTAGTGTCAACCAGCGTCATCGTGTGTGCCCGCATTGTACGCTGAGGAACGGCGCCATACACTGGCGCACGACTCCAGTGCATCGCGGTGCTTGGCACGCTCTCGGCGTTCTTGTCATGAGGGAGAGTCGGGATCTCTCTGATTCTCTGCACCGATGGAATGGGTGCAGGAGGTTTCCGGCTCTTCGAAGAGGACGATATGGAGGAGGCTGAAGGGTTTCGTTTGGCAGCAGTGACAGTCACCGATGGGATCGTACTTTCACTCGAGGATCGGCCAAGGGTCCGGATACTCGCTGTTCGAACCTTCGACCCGCTAGAGCGAGAACCGGAAGCAGATGCTGAGGGTGGGCCGAGGGTAGAGCTGGAAGATGTGGCTGAGTTCATCGGGCTCAGATATGGTGAGTTTTCTGAACGAGGGGTCATCGCGGTCGTCGGTGCGAAAGAGCCCTCTTCAGGCACGTCACTCAGGCTACGCGGGACGCCACTCATGTTCGCCAATGATACTGCTGTGAAATACACGTGGTGGCCGTTGTGGAAGACAACAGGAGAGGCATACGCCCGCCTCTATCAAGTGATCCACGTGGTGATCACCAAGTATTAGCACCGAGCAGGTAGTAAAACCTATATATTTGTTCACGGCAGATGCAACACGTTCAAGTATGTCTTGACGGTGTCAAGCAATGAATCGACTGCGAAGGAATTGTTTGCGGGGATCTAGCACCCAGATTTCCACTTTTCTGTCTCTACCTCCTCCCCCATGCGACAACCCGAGCTTCAAACCTCAAAACTAATGGCTACTTCAAAAGCAAGGTTAGATCGATTTGCTTTGAGGGTTGATTCGGACCACTTGGTTCGTTGGGCTGGACGTGATTAACACAGATGAAGATGCCCCAAGAGCAACACAAGAGGATGCACAGTGCTAACAGCCAGGCCGTAGCGCTGTTGGTGACGAACGATCTGTCATATACACGAGTCAAACGAGTGTGATTGGTACCTAAACATAAGAGCTTTTCAAGCCCAGGACCATGGTATACCGATAATAACCCCTTCTCAATCCTACTACTCAAAGCATACCCAAAGCCAAGAAAGACATGACTCCCAGAAACAGACCACCGGATTGACCGATCTTTCCAGCCGCGTTAGACGTCGATGCGGGGCTAGGCGCGGTCTGGCTACCCGAAGTATTTGCATCCGTCTGGCCTGGCGTCTGGCCTGGCGAGGCCGCAGATGTCGTGGAAGGAGGCGGGGAGGCTGGGGCCTTTGCTGCGTTTTCTTTGAATGCGGCGGCGGTCTGGGTATCAGAGGGGTTGACAGCAAGGAGAGCTCCTTTGTTGCACAAGCCACCGGCCTCGTCGAAGAACCAGATCGGGTCGGTGCTGTTCACGGTGATTGTATACTTAGGCAACCCGGGAGCATCGACGCTCAGACTGTCAGCTACCTAGTCGAAGACAAAGTACAGTTAGTTTGTTGCCAATACTACGAGATTATGAGGGCTTGCAGTTTGAACACCAGTATTGATCCCACCGTTGCCCGTGCATGGGTTCGCGAATGTGGATTCTGAGGAATAATTACCCGCAAGATCAGCCATATTATAAATAGACAACGAGGGAACACGACGTACGAACAACGCTGTGTTGTCCACTGCGGAACTCCCAAACGATGGTGTCGCCGACTTGAGGGTGAATAACCGAGGGGTCGAATCCAAGACCTTTCTTCCTATTGTGGAATGAGCAAAAATAAATTATCAAGTTATGAAAGGTAGGTACGGACCCAGTCGTCTCGTCTTTACCGACTCCAACGAGATATTCAGCTCCAAAAACGAGAGGAAGGAAGCTCAGAGGAGCGAGGAGAATGAGAGAAGTACACTTCATTAGGAGAAAGGGATGATAGGGAAAGAGAAGGACGGGGTTGCGTGTTCAGACCAGAGGGGATGAGGGATGTAGCTGAAGAATGTTCGGAAGTAGGTTCGCCACTCGGAGAATACTGCTTGCTCTTGTATTTATCACAGGCTCTTGCCAAGGAAAGAAGCGATCGAGACTAGATTGCTTCCGTCTTGCTTCCGTCCTTCCCTCAACGGTAACGTGGGTCATAAAGAATGCCCATCCCTTCGTACGTCGAGGGGCACTGTAATCTACGTTAGATAGTTTATCTAAGAAGATAATAAAGATAAGGTAGCAGGTGCACATAGTAATCAAAAGAGCAAAGATAGATCCTACTAAGAGATGTAAAGGTCATGGTCCAGTAAATCAGCAGCGTAAACACGGTCAAAGACAGCACGAAGCGACTCATCGACGCTACGGAACAGCGATCCCCTCCTTAGCGTACTCCAGTTCCCCATCATATTCCCCGTCCACATCGTCCATGTCTTCCACATCAAGACCCAAGCACAGCTGTGCGAGCCCCAAATCATGCAGCCTCGTCATCTTCATCAGCATACTGAGCCCCGTCCCCACGTCGCCCCTTGCATTGCCCTCTGCTGGTCCATTCAACAGCGCCCACGTGCGATCGTCAAGCTCATCCTCCATTCGCCCCCACGCGGAGCGGATGGCACCGGGGTAATTGAAGGACGCGACGATGAAGCATACGGGAGAGCCTGAGAGGATCACGGACAAGGAATGATGGGAGAATTCAGTAGAGTACGTTTAAGGATAAGCGAATGCGATACATACAGAGACCACTGAGCGCCTGCTCACGTTCGAGTTGCGGCGATGGACGCGGCTCCGTCTCAGGGTTTGGTATTCCATCGGCTAGGTGGTCTGGCAAGATGTCGCCCAGCCGGTAAAGCCGCTGGCATGCGGGGCATATCCTACTCGTAGCGCGGCTCTTGTTGTACCAAAGGATCTATTTGACGGAGGATGGTTCGTTGATAACTGGGTAGCCAGGTTCTATGAAGTAAGGACGTACGAGTGCGGTTTCCTCTGGCAACACCGTCATCAGCATCTGCAGCACCTCTTCCTGCGCGAATTCAGCACATAGCGGGATCTGTAAGCGATACCATGGTTCATAGGTGGACGAAGTCATGGCTCCGCATATACACGTACCTCAAGCGCAGGTGGCTGAGCAAAAAACTTGGAAGCCAGAAATGCACGGGTGTCACGAACGCGTGGCCCATTTCCTGGATCGTGAATGAAGGGCGCTTGGGGTATCGGTTGAGGCATGGCGTCTATCTCCACCTCGCCCTTCGGCTCAAAGGACACAGCCTCGTCATGGAACCCCCGATCATCGTGCTGATGCCCACCCTCTACCGGTGTAATCAGGATCTCCCTTTGAGCCTGGACGTGTGGTGGAGGCGTGAGAAGGTGCGTGGGGGAGCGCGAGAGTGGTGAGCTGTTATCCTCGTCGCGGTCGCCGTCGAAGCTTGATGAAGACGAGGAATCCTCTGACGTCGAGGCTTGCTTACTCGTCTTCTGGGATTTCCCCTGGGATTTGCGTTTCTTCCTTATGTTGGATGGCCCAGGCATGGCGGGACAGGGTAACGATGGATGTTCGAGAGAAAGGAAGCGTGTGACATATCGCGTCAAGTCACACGAGACGCGACGCGACAAGTCCTAACAACCACTCATATCCAAGTCAAAACCAATTTTGATTAGTAGCTCTACCAAAAACACCCTCTATATACATCATGGCCACGATTAGGATTCTAGTTATACATTCCGATACTCAAAGGCTGGGCTGCCGGGCTCTGACGTTTCGATGATATGCTTCGAATATCCGGGCTCGTCCTCCTTTTGCTTCGCCTCTTCGACGGTCAGCACCTCCACGTCCACGAGCCCGAGAGTTTTCCTCAGGTACGGTAGGATCTCCTGCAGGACCTCCCTCTCCGAGAACGGCAGCGTGCGGCGGAAGGCCGTCTGGGCACCGAACTGAGCCATGCGTTTCTGCAAATAATACGAGGTGAGATCGACCGCTCCTGAGAGGCATATAAGAAGATAAAAACCCACCTTGAACGCCTGGACGAACGGCATCGCGCGCTTATCCTTGATGAGCCCGCGCTCCGTCAGCAAGTCGCGCACCTTCGCATCGTCCACCTTATCAGCCTCCTCCGCATACGATTCCTTCACCGCCTGCACACACGCGTCCTGCCACTCCGGGAACGCCGTCGCCACGTAGATCCTCACGCTCTTCGGCAGCTTCGGGTCAAACGCACCCTCCTTCGCGTTCGCACCCTTCTTCCCCTTTGCCTTCTGCAGCATCTTCAGAAGCGCCGCCTCCGCGTCCCGGATCATCTTGATCGTACCGCGCATGTACGTGGCTGCCTCGAGGAGCATCGGGTCCACGGGCTTGTCGGGCGTGGGCCATAATGCGCGCTGGATGGATGTGGGCGATTGCAGGATCGTGCTGTAGATGTGTTCGGTGAAATGGGGGGCGATGGGAGCGATGAGCAGGGCTGCAGAGCGGATCCAGGACTGCACTAGATCGGTGTGCATGCCGACATCTGATGTCACCTCACGGTACCAGTCGCGTGCGCTTTGGAACTCGTAGAAGCCGAATTTGACGACTTCCTTGTAGTTCGTTCTATGAGGAAGGTAAGTAGTTTGTTAATTAGGGACGGCTGGTAAGAGAAAGGCACTCACGCGTCATAATGGCTCTGGGTGACGTTGATGAGCTCGTTCATCTCGTCTTCGAACACATCATCGTGGTATATGCGGGGTCCACGGCGTAGGGTTTTCTCGTCCTTGATCATATCCTGAATACGATCCGCGTGAGCTGACCCGAGACATACTAGGATAAAACGGCAACGTACCTCACACCACGCAATCAAGGTATGGATCCTGAGAATATTCGCATTCGCGGCCTTCTCCTCAAAGTTCGCGTCTTCCATGCCATCTCCAGCATCGGCCAACGACAACCTCGTCGCATCCGCGCCAAACTTCTTAATCCCATCCCTTAGGGTCAAGAAGTTACCTGTGCCCTTGGACATCTTCTTCCCGTTCAACAGCAGATGGCCGTTCGTACGCATGCTCAAGGGAAACTTGTCCTCGGGGAAGATCGCAGCGTGGTTATAAAGACAGAACGTCAGATGGTTCGGCACGAGGTCTTTGGCGGACGAGCGGATATCGAAGGGATAGAAGTACTTGTATTCGTGCTTGAGCGCGTCAGCTTTTTCTTGCGGTAATGGTGAGGTTTCGGGGAAGGGGCCGTCGCAGAAGATGTACTCCCACATCTCATCTGTCATCTGGTCAGCCGTGATACCGAGGGGACCAGGTTTGGACCCGTCGATGCTGCTTTCTGTGAGGGCGAAGGTCGAAATTAGATCCTGATAGAGGAGACATGGACTAGAGCGTACCATGTAGGAGCTGCGCAACGGTGTAGTAGCTCATGTAGATAGTCGAGTCACTCAGAGACTCGACCAGGAAATGGGGGTCCCAAGGGAGCTTGGAGCCAAGCCCGTATGTGCGCGCACAGGCCCACTTGTTCAGCCACGCCAGCGTCTTCTCAAAAGAATGACGCGTCTCCGGAGTGTACAGGTTCATCTTTGCCAGTAGCCTTGACAAGTATCAGCATCAGACACGAAATAAGGATGAACCAATAAAACTCACTTCTCGACCTGGGCCCTCCAGTTCTCTTCTCCATAGTCCAAGTACCACTGGTCCATGAGTGCAACGACGCACTCATCTGCACTCCGCGAGATCACCAGGCCCTCCGGCTCTGCATACGCAAACGCTAGATTTGCCTCAATCATGCGCTCCCGCACCTTCACCTTGGCATCCTGAACACTCTGGCCCTTGAACTCGCCGACAAGCATCGTACCATTGTAGAAGCCCTCCTTGTACGCGACTTCCTTTGCCTCCGCTAGCTGCTTTATGTCCTTCTGCGACTGGATCTTCAGCTGTGTCAGGAGCGCCGGTGCGCAGAGGTCACCATATGTCGGGGTAGAGATGACAGGGACAGGGTCAATGGCCGCCCAAGACGGATCGATCTTGTAGAAGGCGGCCTTCTTGCGCAGGTCGTAGAGAGTTTGGCAGTCGTCAGGTGAGTCGGACGGGACGGATGTGACGACACCGGTTCCCTAAGTATAGATGATTTAGACAGACGCGAGCGTGGTCTGGGGAGACATACCTTGGTGGCAAGGACATTGTCCATGGGTAGGACATAGACTTCGGGGTTAATGGCAAAGGGGGCTTTAATCTTGGTGCCGATGAGCTTGTCACCGCTGATCTCCAGGAGCTGATCGACGTCGCCTCGTGATGCTGTGATCCCTTGGAAGGCCATGTTGCGCGCCGCACGGTGCGTGCATAGGAATGCTTCCTTATCGTTCATCGCATATACACCATACTTGATAGAGGTGCCGACATAGCAATTCGTTTGACCGTACCTATAACTGATTAGCTGAGCAACAAGGAGCGGATCACAGAAACTCACATCGTCTCAGGGCGCAGCGTCGCGGCTACTAGGAAGACTTTACGCCCGCCGACCTTGCTCTCGATCGCCTCCTTCGCCGCAGGACTCCAATCAACCACCTCCATCTTGACACCCGTGTATTCCTGCGGTCCGAAACCCTCGCCATCTTGGCGATCGTGATCCATGCATGGCTGGCCGTCTTTGGGACTGTAGATGGTGTAGCGCTCGCCGAACTTAATCTTTCCAAGTTTGTGCAGCTTATTAGCTTGCCAGCGGACGAAAGAGTCGTAGTATGGATTGGCATCTGTTGTGAGGAAGGTGCGCCGCCAATCGATACGCGAGCCGAAACTATTGTGGTCTTCCTGTGATGTACATCAGTACCTGACATGAACAACAAAGTAAACCACGTACGATGGCGATGGGAGGGAAGGTAGTCAACCAGTGCTGGGTGTCGGCGAATTTCTTGATCTCACTGCGAGGAAACCCGATGGACTCCATGATTTGGAATTGGTACGTATGTCCAGTGGATTTCGCAACGAGCTTTCCCTTCTTAGCCTTGCTCTTGTCGACCGTAACCGCAACAGCCTCAGCCTCCTCCTTTGCAGCCTCAGCAGCGTCAAGCTCCGCCTGCACCTGTTCATACCGCTCAAAATCCGGACCAAACATCTCAATCTCGCGAATGATTTTGTCTGACGACGCCTATTCGCTAAGTCAACCTCCTGTTCTAGATACGCGCAGAGTACGTACCTTGATGGGCATCCCAGTGACGTGAAAACCATGGGGGAACAAGACGCGTTTGCCGAGCATGCGCTGGTAGCCAGCCGCAAACTCGATCTTGGAGATGGTGAAAGCGTGGCCTAAGTGCAGACTGCCGTTCATGTAAGGATAGGGAAAGGTGCCGAACCATTTGGGGTATTGTTCGTGGATCTGGGCGGGAGTAAGGCCAGCGAGGGCCTCCGCTGGCGGTGCATTGACCTCGAAAGGACGCTCGTCACGCCATCGGGCCTGGTATTTCTCTTCGAGCGCCTGGAGCTGATCGCGCTTGCCTGTCTGTGATGAGCATGAGCCTCATACTGGAGTCATCCAAGGGAAGAAAGGACGGAGAAACCAACCTGGGCAAGTTCTATTGTTTGTGACATGCGGCGGCGACCAGGATGGAGGGAACGAGTAAAGGATAGTGTACAAGTCCTTGACGGACGGGAGAGAAGAGCGGGAAGCCGTATCTTGCAAATCGCGGACGTTTATCGATCCAAGTCACGAACACTCAATTTTTTGTGGTCGCGTGGCATGATCTTATCTGATAAATTTTATTGATTTGTAATTAGCACCTGCAGCTAACCTCCGATCATGCGACCTCCAGATTTTCTACGGAACACCCCAACAAACCGTATTCAAGATGCGTATTCTCAGTATGAATCCGTCGTCTTAACGTCTCGTAATGCAGCCGATGACGTCCAGTAATGTCCATGACTAGGGAGTTGAAGAGAGAGTCACCCGTTTTCACCTCTCTCTCCGACTCCTTCGTCATGGACTATAGAAGGATTCCGACACAATATCCGTATACGAAGGCCAAAAGACCTATCGCGCGTAGAATGTGCCCCACCAGCGAGCCTCATCCGCTGTCCGCGAGTCAGACACAGCTAAAAAGCCTAAAGATGGTATGACTGGAGGGGGCTAACATCATTCCCCATCAAGTGGAAAGGGCTGCGACGATCAGTTAAACGATCCAGAAGGGCACCAGACAAGGTATGAACATACGACAGGGAATCAAGTAAGAGGCCATGTAGTTCCTGCGACGGAACCATCGACGCCCTCGTTCTTTCGGAACCTCTCTTGCTCTCTGAAACTGAGGCAAGGCATACAACCGGGGAAACCGTGGATGACTCGTGCTCTCACGAATTCCGCGGCCGATGGTCGGATCCAGTGGGCGGCAATAACAAGAACTGGAAAACCAGCGTCGTAAAAAATTTCTCAAAAGATGAGATTCTCCTAGATTTCGAAGTCCAGAAGTTGTCCATCAGAAAGCTGAGAAGAGGGAGTCATGGTATGAGCGTCCAGATCAATGGGAGAGAACCCGAATGTGATGGAGGTTGGCAGTGTGTTTATCGTCTTATTAACCCTGAAAGTTTGGGAGGAATTGAGGCGTTGTCCGCCTTTGCTAGGTCACTCCTTGACATATTGCGCTGACATTCCAACCGGGGTACCGGGAAAAGGGATATCTGGCCGTGTTACATAGTGTGGTATTCTATTGGATACATCGTCAAGATAAGATAACATTCTGTAAATGCAGCGGCCTGATGGCGGTCCGCAAACCCTTTCCTCAGGGCGGTCGCACCTGTCAAATCCTACGAACCCGGCTCCCAATTATATACTAGATCTCCATATTCTCATGTGTTACGCCTTGTCAATAAATGAAAGTGAAATCCGGAAGGCTGAGAGGTAAGATCTTAAGACTTTATATCTGACATTTAGTTTTTTTATGACTATCCACTTCTAGTGTAGCTGAATAATATCGTTCGCCGGAATATCCTACTTTGGCTTTGCAGCGCTGAGCGTCGATAGTTGGAATTATAGTGGAACGGTATCGTCGGAACAGGTTGGCGGGTGGCCAGATTAGGCAACACCGCCAAACTCGTGATCATGATCATGATCGCGCCGATCATGACCGCCGTATCTCCGAGTCTTGTCCGAGTCGCAAGTTGAAGCTGAACCACATGCATCACCAAGTCAGCTGCCATCCCACTCAGAGTTTCTCGACCGTCTTAAGTCGCCAAAAATCTTGGTACCTCTAGCACATGGCCACCAAGTTTCGTAAACCCAAGTCAAGAGATTTCGGTCTGAAATGATGTCGCTCGGGAGGGGGCTGGAGGGGGCACTCAACGTGCGCGGTCCGCCCTGTATCCCGGGCCGCCTGGCCTCTGCATACTCACTGGCAACAAGGCATAAAGCTCGGCGAATCCTGCAAATGAAGGGAGTTGCAGTTTGCTGTCAACCCCTCGTAAATCCAATCCACCCCCGCCGTGATGATCTTCAGCAACACCTATCTGGCCACACTTATGTTAGCGTTGGCTGCGGTTTCTACTCCCATCGAAGCGGGAAAGCCCCACCTCAAGAAGTGCATCGTTAAGCATAACAAGAACGGAGAGGACGACTCGGAGCATATCCTGAAAGCGTTCAGGGATTGCCAAAAGAACTCAGTCATTGAGTTCCAGCGAGTGGACTACAACGCACATACGCCGATTACGCTCTCTGGGCTCGGTATATTCTCTTCGTAACGACTCAGAGGACATTCGGTTGACTTTCTCGTGGGGCAGAAAATGTCGTGGTACATCTGAACGGCAACCTCAACCTCCCAAAGGACATAGCAACCGTTCAGCGTGCTATCAACATCACCCTCAACCAGCCCAGCGTGCGTCGAACGACTTCATTCCAAATTGACTGTGTTACTGAAAGTGTGCATGATACATCAGACATATGCGACACCATGGTTCTATATCCACGGAAGCGACGTCAGCATTATCGGATCCAAGGACTTCAAGTGGGGACGATTTAATGGCTATGGCCAGCAGTGGTGGGACATCGGTAACCGCGTAAGTTTTGCTATTCGCCGCCCATCATGCAGATACACATATTTTCATAGATCCTGCGTCCACAGCTCGCGACCTTCAATGTCACCAATGGACTTCTGAAGGACCTCAAGGTGATAAAGCCCGTCGCCTGGGGCTGGAACCTCCCAGGAAAGAACATCCGCGTAGAAAACCACTTTGTCGACGCAGCGCCCAACAATGGGACGCGTGAGACGACGACTGTGAGTTCTTACTTGGCTTCTTTGTGTTGAAGAGAAGGAAACTGAGATAGTGGTCGTGGAATTTTAATAGAGCTTCCCCTTCAACACGTACGTTCGCTACATGTATCGTAAACGACTTTTGCTCATACCTGATCTCTATGATAGGGATGGTAATTCACATACGTGAAAGGTCGTAATCCAAGATGGTTAACCCCCGTCGATCCATAGGCTTCAACCTCTCTGGTCACAATATAACTGTTGATGGGTCCGTCCGTACCATTCATCCTTGAAGCTATATTTCCTGACATCTGACACGACTGTAGCTACTATGGCCATAATGGCGACGACTGCATCTCAGTTATCAACGGTGCGAAGGATATCGTCGCGAAGAACGGATACTGTGGCTTCTCCTCCCATGGGCTCTCCATCGGCTCCCTTGGTCGCAGCGGCGCGAATCACACCGTTGAGAACGTGTTGTTCAAGAACTGGACGATGGACGGTGCGGTGTATGGGGCTAGGGTACGCTTCTGCATTCAGTTACGGAATGTCTGGTTGATATGTATACCCACATCGGTTCGTCAGTTCAAGAGCTGGACCGGAGGCAATGGATTTGCGAATAACGTGGCTTGGGAAGACATTACGCTGATCAACGTGTCCACTGGAATTTTCATCACTCAGAAGTGTGTCTCCGCGCTCGTCCCAGCCAAAAGACCTCATCTCACGCCTTTGCATTTTCCCCTCGCATAGCTACTATGATCAGGACAAGGGTCCCCGCCCCGACAACCCAAATAACACGAGCACCAAAGTCTCCAATTTCCGGTACAAAAACTTCAAGGGCACCCTCGGTACTAACTGGAGTACGCCACATTCCTTACTTATTTAGATGTACTTTCAAACAAATACTCGACAGCCGATGGGACCTGCATTAGCACCCCATGCTGGAACTATGTCGCCGGCCTCGATGAGCCCAAATCCGTCATCTTTGATCTTTACGCTGGAACAGGTGCGTTCATTTTTCCTGCTCGTGTACTTGTCCACTCGGCACAGGTGAAAGGCTGACGTATGTTTGCCACGCCAGCGCTAAACATCTCCCTCGAGAAGATCGACATCCGCACGCATACGAACTCGAAGGAAACGAATGTGCTGTGCGACCCTGCAACTCTTGCGGAGGGAGAGCAAGACACACTTGGCTTCCGCTGCGCGAATGGCGCATTCGTAGCGACGCCCATCCAATAGGGAACCTGAAAGTTCACATCCCGCGTTTCCCATGGTCACCGGAAGGGAGTTTCATACCCAGAGAGGATATTACTCGCCCTGTTTGTTGGGTAGGCATAAGTAACGTGGTAATACAAAACCCCTCGAAAAATCAAGTTCTGCTGATGCGGCCAGTACTCAATCGACCGCGGGATAGCTTCACGAGTAAGATGATCAGCTCAAAAGCCTTCACATGGATGGGTCGTCCTGTTCTGTGAAGCGTATTGGACTTCTACATGTGACGGTGGCTGATATAGCAGTTATCTCCAGTTGATGTCGCCCGTAAATCGCCCAAGTTCATGGCATAGAGAAGTCTACCGTCGCGCTGCCAGGGACGTGCCGCGAAGAGTAGACTCTGTTGTCAAGCATACATGACAATTCAAAAACTCTTTATCAGAATAATGATGCTGGCATTTCAAGAGACACATTGATATGGAGCCTCCATTACAGTCTACAGTGACCACACCACCTAGCTGGATTTGGAAGGACTAGCGGAGCTGGATGTATCACCATCTACAAATAAGTTCTCTAAACCGAGGTCCTGTACCGCGTTCGCGACGTATTGCAATCCTTCAGCCTTTGCGCCTAGCTTCAACTGAGCGACGAAGTCGTTCCAGACTCCTGCTGCATCAGTCTTGGCCACCGGGGTCGGTTCATCTCCCGGCAAGACCACCCGCACACGGTGTAAATGTGTGTCAATAGCCCATCTCAACAACCTCATCGCCAAAGGCCATTCAGTGCGAAAATCTTTCTGAACCTCCTTTGCCACCTTGATGAGTTTAACGCCATCTGAAAGGCTTAACTTCTCCTTGCGGCAGGTGATATGGTTCGACGTGATCCATGCATCGACGAAGGCACCTTTCTGGGGCTTCTTATCCTGATATCGTACGAAAACGAAAATAAGAATCCAGACAAAGGCCTCCAGCTCATGATGATAGAGCCGTTCGGGGTCGCCGTTCCAATAAAGGTCGTTCAATAACCCGACGGCCATGAATGGGATTGTTCCTGTCCTATCGAACCCAGGCACACGAGGCAGGTGTCGGAAGAGAGAGAGATCGTAATCCACCAGAACTCCACATGTAAGCTTGGGGTCGTACATGATGTTCCAGAGGCTGGGGTCACCGTATCCGACGCCATGCTTCCAGAGGACCGCATGGCCTGCGAAGTGAAGGTAATCGGGTTAGCACCAAGCGAGTTTATAAGTTGCGAAAACGTACTTTTAACGACTCCCAACCAAGACTCGACGAATTCTCGACCTATGAGAGTCGTAAGTGGCTCCATCTTCTTGAAGAGTGTGAGCCTCCTAGGGCGCCGATGGCTTTTCCACCCTACGGACATCGTGCTTCTAACGCACAGCGTCGAGCAGTCTGAGACATCCCGTGATATAGCATGTACGGTCGCTGCTTCTCCATCGATAAATCCTTTGAATTGATTAGCGTCGAATCATTCTGGGAGCAAAAAAGGATTTACAGGTTCTTCGTGTTGCCTGTCTCAGCGAGGACGAGATTCCTCGGCGTCGAAGTCACTGTTCACTGGTCGCGAGACTTGGCCTTGAGGCGTGGCTCGTTTCTGACCCATGAGGCTTTTTTCTGAACCATGTCATGAACTTGCCTTTGCACGCAGTGCCAGGGCCCGGCCCATAACCGTGTTGATCTTATCTGATACGGCAATTCTGAATTAGCTCATCGTATGTTGTGGCATATTTACCCCCGCATGCCTCCCGCCTCGTCAGAACAGAATTTCAGGAGCAATCTCTCGCAGTTTCGCTGGGCGCGCGGAAACACCGACGATTCCCAACCAGCCGCGCCCGCCGCTGCAGGCAACCCATTTTCACGCTTTTACAACGCTGTCGCGGGCGACTACATTCCGTTGCGCTCCACTGAACGATCAAACGAAGATGAGGCTTGGTTCGCGCTCTCAAGTTGGGAACGGTACGTCGTAACTCTGTCGGGATAACCAAAGAACTGAAGTAGATGGTATAATTGCAGGCTTTTAGGGTTTGGGGGATGCTTAGTCGGCGCCACAAGTGTGCTTCTTCGTCTCGTTCTTGACTCTACCATTCCTTGCAGTACGGTGCGTTCATATCTTCCTAACATGTTCGGAACTGTGTACTGAGAAGTGATTGAAGGCCAACGAAGTTTGCGCTGTCCTTTAGGTAGGCGTATTTCACCGTCGACGCGTGCATCTCAAATCTCAAGGAATCCGCAGTCTCGGAAGCCTCCTCGTCATGTTCGGGTACGTGGGGTCACTCAGACTTTGCTCACCGATAAAGCCTTACGAATGTTGCCTTCTAGCTTCTCGGTGCTAATAGGTCCCATAAATCACCTCAAGCACCTCATATCTGCCGAACGTCTCCCCTTCTCCGTCGTCTACTTTGCCAGCCTCGGCCTGACACTTTATTTCTCCCTCGGGGTATGTTCGCCCTCTGAGTCCTTTTTACTTCCGCCTCTCAAATTAAACACAACTTTGTTTCATAGCCCAAATCCTACTTTGGTTCCCTCATATGTGGTGCCGTTCAGGTTGTCGCCCTTGTCGCCTACGTCCTCGCCTACTTCCCTGGCGGCACACAGACACTCCGCCTCGGCGGGCAACTCGCATTACGTGGAGCTGGCAGCCTACTTCCACGGTAGCTCTGAGTGTACTGGAGAGATTCATTCATTCCATTCATTCTAGTGAGCTCAATACGGGGTAGGCTCGCATGTATTTATTAACTTACTATACACATTTGAAGTGCTGGGGACAAGCAATGTCAGGGCGGAAGATCGTTCATGCGTTATGGTACGAGCTGGTGACGGAGATGTTATGCTGGATGTTGCTTGCTTAGGTCTCGTTGGGGTTGGACGGCCTCACGAACCCTCGGTGGTAGGCTCTCCTTTGCATATTGGACTTTTGGTGTACCATTTGATTTCGGATTAATTATCTCTATAGTCATTATCGCTTCAATCATCCAGCGATACAACGAGAATGGGCTACACGCAAGTGACCTTCAGGCGCATTGGTCATGACTAGATAGCTGTTCGTGTATCAGCATCGATATCAGCAAAACACGGCAGGTGAAGATGGACCATGTATTCCTGCTGGGAACCGGGTATGGAAATCCCGACCCTCTGTAAGAACAGACGAGCTTCGTTCGTTCCAAATCCTGTCCCTGAGGGTATTGTCAGTTGCGAGGATAAGCGCAGATAACGCAAACCTAAATTCCAAACCCGTGAGGCTGCAGACACTGCTGAAGGTCGGCCTTTCCCCAGCCTATGGGGAAAGGCCAAGTTCACGACCCTCAATAAAAGAGACTGTGCCTGCTGGCTTAGCCGCGGGCATGTCACGCTCCCAAGGCCACAGAAGGTAGAAAGGTTCCAATAACGAAAGTCCTGGAGCTTCAATACTTCGAGGAATGCGTCTCGTTCACTCATAACAGGAATTCATGAGCTTGAGGACAGCGACACGTTCAGAGCATCACAGGTGACGTTTTAAACATCTGAAGCCGCGACTTCAAGCTCGCACCAAGGGCAAGATAAAGATTGATCTCTGGAGTGAGGTCGGATTTTGAACATCGTGCTTTCAAGAAAAAACTACATATCTAACAAGTCAAGGGTCAAAACCAAATGAAACTGGAGCCCTCTACCATCAACACCACTTCGCTCATTGGGATTCATCATCCTGTCCAGAAGGATCATGCAGGAGGCCCGCACTGTCCCGCAGCCGACGGACCATGATTTCGATATATCCCTGACTTTCCTTGCGCACGTCGAGGCCATATGTTTCCGAGTCCTACAACGTACAGAAGGCATCGATCAGCGAAACATCCCATGAAAGGTTTTGAATTTGGACATACCAGATGCAAATCCAGGCCCTCGAGCCTACCCAAAACAGGTCCCAACCGCCGTCCAACTTCCGCCTTGAACGTCTCCGGGTCGGGTGCTGCTAGGAATCGCATTGCTGCATTCATTCCCAACGCGTTTGGAGACTTGGTACTTTTGAAGAGAGTGGATGTAGAGAGTGATGTGGAGGGGGGAGGCAGCGCAGCAGCGGGCGAAGTATAGTATTGTACGTGCCGCCAGATGAGGAGAAGCAACATCTCGGTGGTGTCTGAAGGAGGGTGAGGACGGGGCGTAAGAGAAAAGCAGGGGGAGTGGAGAAAAATATGGCGTACCGAGCAACACACGCGCCTCCCTTGTAGCTCCCCGCTTCACATCCTCAAGCACGTCACAAATCAGCTGGCGTTTCTGCCCAATGTCTAGATCTTGGAGCAATGATTCATGGACATCTTTTACGATCTATCACGGTGTTTCAATTATCACCTCTATACCTGGGTGACGGAACACACCTCTCTGATATTGTCCACCGCGATATGATCAGGCGTAGCAAGCTCGGCGCCTAGATCGGATATCTGCTTTAATGTTTGACCAAGTTCGGTACAAAGCGTGTTGAGCGCTTCGATGGCATCGCCGACGGTAGGGATTGTGGCTACATAAGGAGATCAGCAGATCATTCCTGAGGTCGGAGAGGATGACTTACTCAGGAACTGTGAAAGAGCTTGTTCATCATGCCGAGGTTGCGTGGTAATCGGGGAGAGAACGAGTGTGATCTCGGGTTCTGGGAAGGGTGGAATGATTTAGTTTCTCTCACAGGCGTATTAGAAGAACTGCGGACCTGTGAAGTCACTGGCAGCACCAATATAAGTGACGATGCTCTTTCGTAGGAGTCGTTCCCGCTCTCGGATCCTAACGTCGAACTCGGTTTGGGATCCATAGCCTGAAATGTAAGGAATACCTGGTTAGGCGACGTTATGTAAGATGACCAACCGCGGGGGCCAACATACCGAATGCATACCCCTTCGCCCATTGCATCTCAGCATCTGATTGTGGGACTATATGTCCGAAGCAACGGCCGCTGCCCAGACACCGCGTTGCCAGGCCAAGGATGGCAGCGTGGATAGTACCGAAGCCGGAGTTGGTAGATAGCTGTAAAACAAGAGAGCATCAGCTATGTCATTGTACGAGATGGAGTGAATGAACGTACCATCTCAGATTTCGGCACCGAGGGAAGGACACTCGCGGAGAGGGTTACAATGAGGTGGATCTCTTCCAGCAGAGCTAGTGGGACGTAGTCTGCGTCATTTTTGAGGAGAATTGCGATGGTTGCACTATGGCTTGTAAGAAAGTCCAATGCCTAAGGCGTGTCGTTAACACAGTGCGTTCAGATTAAGCGAGCTATGATACCTGATTGACAATTGTGCTATGCTTGTTTCCCAGAGTGGCGAGCATGCCATCGACAAGTTGGAGGGTGGGCATGAACAGTGATGATAACGCTGAATCGCGGACGGAAGGAAAGAGTCCCGATCTGTTAGTTCACGGCCGTCAAAATTCTGTCGGAATGATAATATCTGATTGACGACTTACCCATGAAGGACTGATCTGCCTCGGGGCGTGCGTCAAGGAAGTCACACTGGGCCAACACAGGGACTAACTGAGCCTCTAGGAGTCTTTCTGCCCCCGCCCGCGTCTGCGTCATGCGTATAAAGAGTGACATTTTTGCTTCGTAGACATAGAGTGGATTCAAGTCGTCTTTGAAGAAGAGATCAGGAAACATGAGATGCACCGGAAGAGGATTACATACCTGGGTCAGGCTTGAGCACTAATAGCAAACGTGAGTCCGACTCTTTCAACCCTCGCACAAAGTTTGAGAGAATCCCATGGCGGGTAAGGCAGAAAGAACGATGTGGGGCTTCTCTACTCCTGACAGCTGAACAAGCGCGTCCAGAAGCATAAATGCAACGTTTTCCACACTTCTGTTCCATCATCGCGTCTCGAGAGATCGTAGAGACCAAGCGCTCCATAACACCCTTCATGACCGCTAAACTTCCCGCTTGAAGTGACCGATCAGAGCTATGTGATCGCGAGAGGCGGTCCAAAGGTGACAGTTTGATTGGGGTCAAAGAGGAAGTCATCGCGGGTCGTCGACGCGGCCAAAGAAAGCCAAGATTATCTCCCTTGTGAACGACAAGGTCCCCCTCCGTGTGAGTTGGTGTGATCAGATGCACGTAGTTACGAGGGCGGCATAGAGGTTACCGCGACAAGCTCCACCCGATTGTTGTCGATGATGGCATCAAGGATGGTGCGAAGGATGGCGAACAGGCGTTCTGCAGGTAGAGAACTAGATTCGGCGTTGCCTCCAGCTGATTGCGCAATGAGTTGTTGGCGCCTGTCTTCACGCAGTTAGTGATCGAGGATAGAACAGCCTCGATAGCAGCACTGCAGTGGACTCCTCAACGTCTGGAGATCGAATGGCCGTCGGGAGGACATGGAGCAGGTCGAACAACATGTTCTCTCGTCGGTCGTGTGGTAACCGATCGAAGCATTTTGTCAGGGTCAGATCCAACAACCGCCTCCATGCTTCGTAACCCGTAGCGACAGAGTGTGCAACCTCTCGACGATGGTTCTCGACGACAGCACTCTCCAGTATGTACGCAGATTCTCGCTGAAGTTGATCTGCTTGAGCAGGTGTCACTACGCTGCCTTGTGCGTGCAGTGCACGTTTCGCAGCGGCTAAGAGCGATAGGAGGGCCGTCCTGTCTATGATTTCACATCCCGTTGCATCTGTACGCACACATGAATGGAGATTGAGCTGCCCGAGGAATTGAAGGTCCATGGGCTCGACGGCTAGACTGTCTGACCACTCGAACATCAAGGATTGGAGGAATTCGATTACACGCATGTGGGATTGGCCGATCTCTTGGAATTGGTGGAAATCTTCGTCGTCAAACTCGTACTCGGAGGCATTCCCAAAGAGAATTTGAAGTAGCTCAGACACCCCTTTCAGATGACCCTTATTTGTAAGCATGTGGAGGTCTAGGGCTATGAGGTCGAAGATGCGCGAGCGCAGGCGAGGAATGAGGAAAGCGAGGGAACAGTCGTGATGACACGGGCACCGTCGTTGTACTGCACCTGGATATATGGCTGCTGTGGCATTTGGGGTGCATGAGATGGTACAGCGGCAAGCTGCCGGGCGAAAAAGTCTTCTCGTGTGCGAAGGTAGCGGCTGGTGAAATCGGAAGTTCTGGATGAGTGCAAAGTTGATATATGACGCGATAGCATCTCTCCGCAAGTCCGGGTAGGGTAATGAAAAGAGGCGTGAGGGGATCATGGTCGCGTCCTTGCCTTTCCCTTTGAGGCGTGGCACACCAGCGTTCACGAGGTCGAAGAGGACATGGACACTAGTCCGGCGTGCTCCTAACGCGTGCGGATCCTGGATTTGCTGCTCAGCCTTTGCTGCACCAAAAGCAGGAAGTGCGCGATGTTCGGGTATGGGCGGTTGGCTTCTGTTTCTTGGATTAGAAGATCAAGGGCTGCTAGCCTGATGGCTTGGACCAGTGGAGGGGTTTCGTCCGTATCAGGCGCTCCGGCTCCGGTGGTTCCTCCGCGAAAGTTTCGCGCGTCCGCAGGGTCCTCTAATGACTCCACGTCCATTATATTCACAAAGCCCGCCAATATGCGCTCGGATTCGTTGCTCCGCTCAATCAACGTAGCCAGGTTTGACGAGGCATGCTGGCTGATAAGGTTGAAAGGATTTGATGGACAATAGCACGAGTTCTGGATGGTTTGGGAAAGCGATGTACGCCGCGAGGGAAGGAATATAGTGAGGATCGAATGTTAACTCTTGGTCGAATTTGGTATAGAACGAGCGCGAATGGACCTGTCCGACGATGGGCGCACTGTCAATTTCTGTTAGGAGAGGAACGAGGACGTCAAGAAGATGTCTTGAGCTCCAGGACACGGTGCACAACACGGAGGACGCGAATGATGGTTGTACCGAAAAACGGTTCGTCGTTTGCAAAATCATTCTCAAAGCCATTGACACCTTCAACGATATACGACAAAATCCTGGCCTGCAACGGGGTACGTGTCAGCAGGCGCCTCATGACGTCGTAGCCCGGATGCACTAGGAGGGGAATAACGTTTTCACCCTTGAGTGACGTGCCTTCTGGATTATTGACCAGAGTTTCCAAGTCAAAGCTAGCGAGGGCCCGCTCGATATAGCACAAGCACAAATCGTTCGTCTGCCACCGGTCGGAACGCGAGCATACTCTCGATTGGGATATTGGCGAAGACGTTGTCGACGACGAAGGCAGTGA